>JAUZNJ010054386.1:0-29492 GCA_034780135.1 Jordanella pulchra | reverse complement strand
AATGAATTGTCTTTGTGAAGAACCTTGAGATGACATGTGTTGTGATTTGGCGCTATATAAATAAACTGAATTGAATTGAATGTATTGGGGTTTGTTGGGGCTATTAATAATGGCTGCTATCCAGAAACTGATATAGTTATTTTTTGAATTCTTTCTTCACAGATAAATGAAGCTGGTTTTATTTAGAAGAGCATGAACCAGGTCTTTTCTTATCATTTAGTTTTAGTTTTTGTTTTTCTCCACTTAAATTCAACTCTCTATTGTCTCTCTCAATTGACACAGCTGTTTCTAACAGATTGTTCTTTTTTTGTTTGTTTTCAGGAGGGGGTGAGAAATCACTCCCTTTAGCTATTCAGTGTCATGAGTCTTGCCCATTTTTCATGCACATTTCATATCTTTGTGCATAAAACAGGATAACAAAAGATTGTTCACTATCCTTTTGTCAAGAAAGCAATCCACTGTTTGATTGTATTAGACAGTGGATGCTGCAATTTCAGAAGCAAGGTCATTATTTAAATTTGGAAGTGCGTTTTGCATGCAAAAATTGTTGCTTCAGCGTCTCTTTTTGTGACAGGAAGTTAGTTTTATTAGTTTTTTAAAAAGCCCTGCAAAAACATGAAAGGTCAACAAATTAAAGTATTGCAAATATTTACTAATATACATTTCTGTTAAAGCAGGACAACATACTTTTTTTTTCTGGCTATTTTTGTTGTGTAGATGGACAGAGTATATTGTAATCAGAAGAAAGTCATACAGTCAATCTAATTTTCTATTCAGTTTATTGATATGCTGTATATAATGTTAAATTTTAATTTAAAAAAACTGTGAAATGTTATGAAAAAAATACTACTATTTTCAGAACTACCAATGCCATGGAAATTAGCACTTTAAAGAAACTTCAGGAAAAAAAAATTAATTTGGAATCTTTTGGACACTTGAGGCACATCTGTGCCAAAACTCACAGGTCCCCTGTGCACTATCCCCAAAACCTTTCTGGAACAATTATGCTTGAACCGATTCAGTCCAAATTTGCTACAGTTATTGTTAAGATCTATTTCTATACATTCTGAGGCTTCATCCAGAGTTTCAGAGTGGTTTTCAAGATTTTTTTAATGGTGAAACATGATAATTATACCTTTTGCTTTCTTTGATTACCTATTAATCAGGAATTATTACATGTACAATATTAGTTCAACTTGAAAAATATTCTTTAATGACTTTTTATCATACAGATATTTTTTTTTTTACATTTCCACTTTAAACTTTGGAGCTACACTTGATTTTTACCATAGTGTAATTTCAAGTGGAAATTGCTTCTAAAACCCTCAGGGCTTAAGGGGTTAGGAGTAAAACAGAATGTACTGCAGGAGGCAAGATCTTCCTGAAACTTAAAGGCATTTCTGCAAACCAGACAGACGTTCATACCTCAGATGAAGAACATGGCAATTGCATGTGAACTGACTAAATAGGGAAAACAAAGAACAGTTCTATCCATTACTACAAATAACATCAAAAAATTGTTGTTCTTACATTGCATGTATTGTTTTTTTTCCCCCTACAGGTATTTGGCAAGTCACTCTTGACCCTGTTGATGCTGGTGGTCCCTACGATGTGTATGCAGTCTCAGAAAGCAGTGCCTGTAACCTGACAGATGTGCTGTTTGGAGACATTTGGTTGTGCGGAGGCCAGAGCAACATGTTATTCAATACCTCTGCAGTAAGTAGGCCCAGTAAACAGTTGTTTGACTGGATCTGCTTGACTGAAAGAGGGAAGGGGAAAAAAATAATGCTGTTTGTCCAATTTTTGAAATGACAATGACAGAGAAGCCTTTTTCACCCAACCGGTTCCAGTGCTTAACTGCTGCTAGGGCTTTCTAGGCACTAGTCTTTTGTTTGTCACAGAAACGACTTGCTTTGACATAGAAAAAATAAGCTTGCCTAACCCGAGTCTACTCCTGGCTCAGAGGAAAGAGCAGCTTTTATGTGGAGCAAAGAACAGGCGAATTTGTTAACAATGGGTGTCATCTTCAAAGGTCTCAAATTATTGATATTTAATTCGTCAAATTTAAAACTCAAACAGTAAAATTTAGAAAACACGGAGAATGAACTGTCATATTAGCTTTAAGGTAAGCTGACTGATTAACTTCTTGAAGGTTATTTTGAAATTATTCAGCAGGACATTGCTATGTGTACAGCTGATTTTATTAAAAGAATCCTTAAGCACTTTTTTGGACTCAGTCCTTCAGTACCGTGGGAGTATTGTATGATCTATTTGTAGGGAGACTAGAATAAAATTGTGTAATATTACTCTTTATGATGGACTTGTGTACTACAATGTTTTTCAAAGACAATTCAACAGGGGAGGATTAAACGGAAATAAACAAGATGGTTATGATTGTATTGGATATGAAAAATCCCTGAAAGTAAGGATGGTGCTGCATTCATCTTATTTCACTTCTGTTTTTTTGTTGTTTTTTTTTTTTGTTTTTTTTGTTTTACTCTTTTTATAGATTTTCAACGCATCTGAGGAGTTGGCCATCTCATCTAAATATCCAAATGTAAGGCCGTTTATGGCAGCTTTAAACATGAGTAAAACGGAGCTGAATGATCTCATCCAAGTGGAAATGCCCTGGTTCGTCCCCACCCCCAGTAAGATGGTTTCTTCACTATATTAAATAGTTTAAAGGAGTATTTGTTTGGGCTGAGTTCTTAATGATGTAGTTTCAAACTTTGTTTTAAATATGACCTAATGTGATATAAATCTGTGCTAGCTACGTTGCTGTTTTTTTTTTCTTTATACTGTTCTTTGAAATGTATCCATTAATCTGGCTTTTCTAATAATACATGTAAATGTATCTGTTTTTTGATGGGAATGGTAACACAACAAACGACTGCAATGATTTCTTTATATTAAAAAGTTGGTGATTTATTGATTTTTCTCTAATCCACAAAATTACACCTAAACCTTGCATTTAGACAAGAAAAAACACCTTCTAATGGGGTAATATAAATAACTCTGGGGAGAGAAAGAGATTAAGTTGAACACTATAAAGTTTGTTTGATGAAGTGAAGATTATCGCTGAATCTCAAACCGGCCCTTAAGCACTAAACCTCAGTTTGCGAGTTCCTGCAGAGGGTCCTCCACATTAGGGCCTTTCCAAGTGATGTACTCAGTAGGGCGAGTGGATCATCCAGCCCTTAAATAGCGAGTCGGCATCCTTGCTGGAATTTGGCAGCAGGTGTAACAGTGGCAGAGGAAACATTGGCATTCAAATGTCTCATTTCTACTCTCCCACCTTCAATCAAGGCGCCTTCCACAGCCGTTAGTGTGACTTCATTGCTAGTGACACCTGATTGTTCAGGGTTAGTGCTTAGGGGGTGTTTTTGGGTTCAGCCTATGTTTCTAAGCTGAAGAACAATGTACCAACTGTCAGAAGTGATTGAAAAGGCTTCATGAGGATCCTCTGGATCCTCCATTTACCCAAACATCAGTTGGTGTGTAAGTAAATAATATGAGCCTACATTTACAACTTGGACCACCACAGAGATTGGAGAAAAATCTAAATAAATTCAAACCTTCATTCAGTTCTTAAAGTTTATTCAGGTCTTTATGATCATTTCATGCTATAGTAAGAATAGTCAAACTGCATAATTGCTCCATATCTAGTATTAACACCCTTGATGGCTGAATGTCAGCTTCCACCTGAGCTGTGTGGTACTGCTGCACTTACAGGTGTCCTGGCAGATTTTTCAGCTGTGTGTTGGCTTTTTGGGCGTTACATGTACGACAAGCTTCAGTACCCCATAGGACTGGTCGAGTCATGTTGGGGAGGCACACCAGTGGAAGCCTGGTCCTCTTCAAGAGCCCTGAAGCAGTGTGGACTGAACCACAGTGACGACAAGTAGGGACATAAAAACTGCATAATCCAGCTAAATGAACAATAAATCCCCATGTTAGTGATCTCTGTCTGTTATCTGTCAGCTCTATGATGGAAAGCACAGTTTTATGGAATGCAATGATTCACCCGTTCCTCAATATGACCATCTACGGAGCCATCTGGTACCAGGGTAATAAAACCATTGCAAATAGTGCATGTTTTAAAAGTTAGGATACTCAAACTGTATGAGTAAAAACTTTCTAATTTTCAGGTGAGGCAAATGCAGAGTACCATCAAGACAAGTACAACTGTTCATTTCCTGCTATGATAGATGACTGGAGGATGGCATTTCACCAAGGCTCAGGGGGGGAGACTGCTCTTGATTTCCCATTTGGATTTGTTCAAGTAAGCTGTGAAATGGATTCTTTAAATCTGAAAAAAAGAAAAAAAAATCTGTGACAGATTTTCAAATGCTGGGAGCCAAAATAAATGTCTATATTTGCATCTGATAAATTATTTCCATGTGCAGCTGTCCACCTACAAAATCGGCTCCACAGACGATGGATTTCCTGAAATTCGCTGGCACCAAACAGCAGACATGGGCTTTGTCCCAAACAGCAGGATGAAGAACACCTTCATGGCGGTGGCTTTGGATTTACCAGATAAAACCTCCCCGTATGGCACGTAAGGATCAATTTTTGCAGAAAGGCTTGTTCACTTAAACTGGTCAAAAGTTAAAAGGTTTTCCTAAATGTACATGTTTTGGACAGTGCTCTGTGATGTTGGCAGAAACTTGTTCAGCTGTTATGCTAATGGTTTATGCCAGTGTGGTCATGAAAAATGTCGTTTTTGGGGACAATTTTTATTTATTTTATTTCTCACCGTCACTTTTATACTTTACTGTATTTACTTTTTATCAAATAAATGTTTTCTTTCAGAATCCATCCCAGGGATAAACAGGATGTTGCTCGTAGACTAACACTGGGTGCCAGAGCTGTGGCTTATGGGGAAAAAAATGTATCTTTCCAAGGACCTTTCCCCAAACAAATCATGACCAAGGAAAACTCAATCATCGTCACCTACGATCAGGCTGTCTCTGTTGCACCATCTAAAAACATTTTTGAGGTGAGAGCTAGCAGCATTGTTTTAAGTATCATTAAAAGGTTATTTCAGTTTGGATTACACATGCACACAAAAAAATACATTTGAAGCATTTACCGAGTTGCAGGAAAAAATGTGCTTAGAATGAATGAAACGTAATGAAGAATGAAGACAGGAGAAAGAAGTACAGCTTAGTTGCTAAGTGTCAAAGTTCAATAAAGGTAAATATTGGATTTTATTTGAGGTTGTTAAGACTTGGATTGCTGTGTGTTTTAGCTGACAAGCTTTGTGAAGATGCTGATTTCAGGACTTTAGTTCCAGTCAAAATTACCAGCACCTGCTTTAAAAAAAAAAAAAAAAACATTACTGCATATTACTGAGCCTGACTGGACAAGGTCCTGTTATCACACCTCACCTGAACCCCGTGGAGAATCTGTGGCTTTTATCGTCAGGAGGAAGATAAGAGAACAGATCCAACAATTCAAACAACCTGAAGGGAGCTATCAAAGCAACCCTGGCTTCCAGTACACATCCGCTGTGCCACAGACTGATCCTCTGTGCCTCATTAAAACAGCAATTCATGCAAACAAAGTCAAGGTTTTAGGTTCATATAGTGTTACAGTAAATGTATACTGTTAATATCAGTCTTGATGTTGTTGGTTGAATTTATGTGCTTTTTCCTCACGGATTTTTTTTATGTACATTTTTTTTCTTTTTTAAACGACCTGACTTTGGGATTGTCATAACTCTATTTTTATTTCTGAAACTTTTAATATCCTAATTTATTTAGCTGAGCCAGTATAAACTGTGGGTCGAGATTTCTTTGCATTTCATGAACAGAATTTAAAACGTCACTAACCTCATTAAAAGTTGATATTCTGACTAACTGTAATGGCCAATAATTTTATAATTTTCACAGATCTGTTGTTCAGAGAAGGAAGTTTCATGTGAGCCTAAGTCCATGTGGGTTCCGGCTGCCATCATGGATTGGAATCACACCAGCATCCAGCTGTCTGCTGGCCTGTGTCCATCATCTGAAGTCATTGCTCTTAGATTTGCATGGAGCGACTGGCCCTGTGAATTTAAAGCGTGTCCTGTTTACAATAGTATTGGGGATTTACCTGCACCTCCTTTTATTATCAATAAATACTCAGCCAATCAAAATATTTGGGAAAGTACCTTAAAAAGAAATAAAATTGATTTATATTGATTTATTCTTTTTTTCTATATCTGGTCTATTTTTTTCAAAATCCAAACTTCTTTCATGATTAATGAAGACTAGTATGAATGATTGAGCATGACTGTTTTATTTGACTTTTTTCATGAGGAATGGAAACAATATTTACTGTGATGAGTTGATATCTTTGTGGGAGAACTTCATTTGATGGGTAAAGCTACTTTGGGACAGAAACATGAGGATAACCGTGGAAAAGTGTTAAATAATAAACCTGTTTTAGCTTTATTGCTGTTCTATTGAGTTAAATTTCTCTTTATTATTTGATAGAAAAAAGGGTTGCTTCAATAAAATATATTTTCAAATACAAAAACTTCCATTAAAAGTGTGATTTTCAATCCTAAAGTTTGAATACAAAATATTGAGACCCAAAGAAATACATTTGAACAGTTTTTCTTGAAAATGTTTTTAATTTTTTAATCATAGGAAAAAAATTTGAATGCAAAATGTCTTTCACACTTAAATTGTATTTGAACACTTGAAAAAAAAAATTGAAAACGTTTTCTTTGTAAGACATAAAGTTGCTTCAATTAAAAATAAGATTAATCACTGAAATATCCAAAATTAACTAAGATCAGTATTTACTTGATATTAGCTTTTTTAAAATATATGAAACCCAGTAGAGATTTGGAGAGGCTTTAATTTTGAAATTCCTCATCAGAGCTTGATATTTGGTGAGAAGGGTGTTCTACTTTCAGTCCAATCAATTACTGGAAACGGGGTTTCTGAGAAGACCTCGTAATTTGCTGAGAACTATCTAGACGTGCCGTACTGTCACCCTATAGTTACATTAGTCACTGGAAATAGAGTTTCTCTTGGCAATCTTGACTGCAACTTAGGTAAAAGTGACCAATTTTACAAATGTTGAGAGGCTTTAATTTAGAAATCCAACATTTGATCTTGATATTTGGTGAAAAGAATCTATAGGTGTCCTACTGCTACCCTGAAGAGAAATAGGTAACTGAATTTCTTGTGTAGAATTTTACAGTTTTTGAAGGGCTTTAATTCTGAAATTCCACATCAAACCTTGATGACCTTCGGTAAGAAACATTTAGGGGTTCTCTATTGTCACCTTGAAGTGAAATCGGTAACTAGAAAAAAATGTTGGTTTAACAACAATTGATACTTAGTAAAATGTTCTGATCCAAAGTGCACAAATAAACCATGTAAAACATTAATAAAAAATCAAATCATTCTCATATATTAATATCCAGATATCGCAAGGTGCACACTACAGAGGGCCCCAGTCTCCCGGGTGAAAGTCACACCAAGGGATATCCCCTAGGCCATGTAGCCAAGTTGCATGATCAATCGTGGGCATTGTGTCAGTACCCGACACTGTCACACACAGACGCAAAGAAATACTTTTTAGACCAGAAGGGTGTAAATATAACTAATTCTAGTAAATAAACGTTAAACCTGTCGGTTTTATTTTCAAAAAGTCCAAGCTTTCACAAGTTGTGTTCGATTTCAGGGGCTGTGTGTTTTAAAGACCCAACATACCTGGACTGGGTCAGCGTATGCTCTGTCGCCTAGCAACCGTGACAGTTGCTACACAAATCAGGCCAAGAATGGATGCCGAACTACTTACTAATGTTCTGTTGGCTAATTAAATAGTTGATGAGCTTCGGCAGCAGTACCACGGTCACGGATATCAGATCCGTTTATGCACTTACACTATTTTACCACTGCTTATTGCCATCTCCCCTTTTTCTAAGCAGGAAGGGGCCGGTCTTGCACCAAATTCTGTGACGCATCATATGATCTATCACCTGATCTATCATTTAGCTTTTGATATATTAAAAAAAAATAAGGTTAACAAAATGCATGTAAAATAACTCCAAAGCTTGTGACAAAATGTTTAGTTTATTACTATATACAACCCTGTATCATGATCATACTCAGCATTGCAACAGTTCAGTAATCCAGGTTAGGACTGTACACAAAAACAACAGCTCATTTACATACTGTACACAGCCTCAGGCATGTCCTCTAAGGAATGTTAAAAGAGTTATTCAAACAAAGAACAAATATGATTTGGGTAAAAGTAAGGAGGAGAATCTCAGGAGCCAAAATAGGAGGATGGCTTTACGGTGGGGGGGGTCTGGTGTTGTTGGAGATGGGAGGCACCAGGAGATGGAGGGGATTGTCCTGCAAGAGGAAAGAAGGAGGATCAGATTAGCAGGTGGATCACCTGGGGAAATCAAAACACCTCTACTTACAGTGCAAACCCAGAACAAACTTGACAAAACTTTTTGAATTACATCACAAACAGTCAAATAAACCAGCATTAATCCAAATATAAACCAGCAGACAATATTCTGTTTAGTGCAAAGCCTTGAATTCATAGTATTAAGTTCATGTAAAATCAAGCTTATAGAGTTCCGACCTGATCAGCTGATGTACAAACCATACAAACCTGGTTAACCGATTGTATCAAACCCATCGTCAGAGAATGTAAAAGAAAATACAAACAAGCAGCTTTGCTTCAGCTTCACTTTAAAATAACAACAACATTTAGGACTCATTTGGCAAAAAGAAATTAATTAATTAAACTCTGTTCATGACACTTTACCCGCTCTAAAGGAAGCAGAGAGTGGAGTATTTGGCTTATTTACGTGTATTATTACAAGAAAATCCAACTGAGCAGCTTTGGACTTTGTACCAAGCTCAGCTATTTGATCCAGAGGCTCCCTTGTCAGCATTTTTGTTGACGGGTTGTATGTCGGTTCAAGCTTCTCTTTCAAAAGACAGAATTGAGGTCAGTCGGTCACCTCTAACAAGAACAACAATGGACAACTAAAGTACTATATTTATATTTCCCAGAAAATAAGGCAGTTTTGGCACATTTCTTTGAGTAGGAGTAACTTCAAAATATAGAAAAGGGAATAAAATCCATTATTCAATCTGACAATTAGTTTTATTAAAACAAAACAGTTTCTCAATTATGCTAAATGAACAGTTGTTGTGCTTTTCATAAATAAGTCAAAACAACTGTTTTCATTTGTTTGTTTTATTTTTTAACTGGAAACAAAGAGATGGATTTGCAGATTAATAAGCAGGAAAACTGATAGTAGCAGTTAAAAAGCGCTTTGGGCCAAAACCTGGTAGGAACAAAAGATTCAAAATATGGTTTATATTGAAGCATATATGTAACAAAACGGCACCTTAAGCCCTTTATGACGGTATGCACTGTGCAGGGGAGGAGTGTGAGAGTGTATTAATGAGCACGACTGACATTGCTGAAAAAAAATCCTGCTTTTAACTGGTTGTTTCTAATCAATGCCAAAGGCAGCAGGACCACTGGATGGAGGCAGAGGAGCTTTTTCTTTTCCCAGAAAATAAATTATTGAGATAAATATATATGTATATATATATATATAACTATAACTTTTTGCATACTGCACCTTTACCACACTGGTTTGATGTTTTTTTTTTTTTTTTTGGCACTAAACAATTGAATCCATAACCGATCTGTTCCTATATTTGTGCAAAAGTTTTAAACCTTTCAGGGACTTTTCAACTTGCCTAGCTTTGACCAAATATCACACCTGTGATGTGCTCCATCTTGACATTCACATCCAGGCCTTGGTGTCGCAGGTAAGCTTCAAAACTAATCGAGGCATCATCTTCAGACAGGCTGTGAGGGAGCTGGCCGTCACCGGGGCGACACACCTCGAAACGAACCCATCTGTAGCTAAAGGAAGCAGAGAAAAGATGGATTATCTGATAGGTAAAAACAAATTTACAACTAAGATGAAGATTTTTTTAAATTTTTTTTCTTGGTGCTTCTCTGCATTCTATTAGTAAATTAATAATTAAAATCACAATTCTTTTCAGAAAATACTTAGTGTTACAAAGACATCATTTCCAGAAGTTCCTTATATTTGATAAAGTACATCCATCGGTATATTTACATAAATTTATCAATGTGTGACACAGCAATCATAAAAGATCACCTGTGAGCAATATTTAGCAAACCAAAGTATTTTAATGTTCTATGCTTTAAAACTATGCTTAAATAATACATATAGGCACACAGGGTAGACTATGGAGTACAATATAAAACCTTGCTGATTAATTTTATGCAGAAGAGCAAGAACAAGTGAGAAGTAAATAAAGTGAGGGTTAATTGCTATGAAAAGCGACCAACATCGATCGGGTTTGCCTATTTTTAAAACATCCTGCAGCTCACTGGCCTTGATGTCTGCTGGTGATCACGATGCCCAACTGTTATGGAAGAAACATTCAAATCTGACACAGCCTCTCTGTAGTAAAGATGGAAAGAATTGAACCTGTTTGTCATGAAATAGGGAATTAAAAAAGGAAGAAACAGTAAAGCTTTACTTTAAATTTTATTTTAACTTAACCTGATTTGTACCTACAGATCAAAAGTCTAAAATCTTTTTTGCTCTTAAAATAACCGTTTATTATAAATACTATGGATTCCAAAATATAGCTGATTTGATTTTTTTAATGGATTTTTTTCACAATGCTTCAGATTCCATTTTAAATTGCACACGAATGTATGACTGTAACAAGGTCCAAGTGCATTTTTGGGTGTTTTGAATTATTCTTTCATCTTGATCATTTTATTTATTTCGTTTCAAATTCTTCCCTTTAATTCCTTTCAACGTCTGCTAAGCACTACAGGAAACATGTACACAAGACTTGAATAAAAACCATTCAGAACTTAGCAGTGCAAGGAGGAGTAAAGCACATATTCAGGGAGCAAAGTGAACTCACTTGCTGCATTTGCGAGCTCCAGGACAGCTCTGGATGAGATTCTGGATGGTCGGATGAGAGAAGCCGAAGAAGTCGGCTCCAGATGGGATTATTGGTGCCACAGACTTGGAGCTGAAAAAAAAAAAACACATTAGAAGATGTTTAAAAGAACTGCAAGGAGGAAAAAAAAGCTACGAAACACAAATTAGCCTCAATATTTATGTTTTCCAAGCTGTTGCATTTTTAAGGTAGTTTAGTGGGAGTGATGATTGGTAACATTTTTTTACCTGATAGATGAAATAGCCTTCAGCAGATTTGAGTGGCAGGTCAGAGCGGAGGAGGCCACGATGGCATTCTGAGGATCGTCTTCAGGCACAATCTCAAACTAAAATTTAGTAGCAGAAAAAAAAAGTTGAATTGAATAAATGAGCCAAGGTTTTGCTCAGTGAGTGAACACATGACGCTGGTTATGTAAATCTAACAAACAAAATAAAAGCTTCTGTGTGGATCAGGGGACTATACTTCATATCTTTGATTAAGACGTTCATCATGTTCCAGAGAGGCTAAAGCATAGAGATGGGAATGTGCTAAAACTGGTGCAGTCGTTTTGCTTTTCACCTGCGGACCTGTCCCTCCGTCCTTGATTTGGCAGGTGTACAGGCACTGCTGCTCAGGGTTTTTCATGCTGGCATAAACCCGTGTGCTGCAGAAACCCACTGGGTAGATGGCACACTCATCATGGAACAGCATTCTGTCAGTGATGATCTAAAGAGCAGCCACAAGCTCAGACTCAACAGTTATGGTATCAGCCTTAAACATACCAGCTAAGACTGATTGACTCAGTACTATAAATTATTATCGATGCTATAAGTTACGAGTTATGCTGACCTCTCCTAGGCTGTAAACAGTTAAACCTCCAAGTGTGATCGGAAATACAGGGCGGCCCGACGAGTCCAGTGGGATGGGCTGCACCAGTCTGCGTGACCCATCTGCCAGCTTCTTCTTCTTGGACATCTTCTTCTGAACTAAAGACACATTTTTTATGGCTATTATTCATCCGAACGTCTCACACCGATTCTTTCTACACCTTCTTTCAAACTTACATTCTTCTTTTCCATTTTCCTTCCCCCGTTCTTTTCGTTCCTTCTTGGGTTTTTTAAGCAGACCCTCTTCACCCATTGGCACCACTGACATCGGGTTATGAGCTAAGGATGCGCCCGAAGGCCCTGCAGCAGGAGCTGAGGTCAGTGCTGCAGGCGGGGCGGGAGGAAGGGAGCTGGAAGTGGGAGTGGACAGGAGCTCCCCCTCTGACAAAGTCTGGTACTGCAACAAAGACTTTAATAAGAACCTATAAGAAAAAAAAGGCAAATGGTGCAATTAAAGGTGTGATTGGAGATCTTCTTTAAAAAAGTAAGAACAAAATATTTATCTATAGACACATACTTGCGCTCCTCTTTTGCTCTTAAAAACTTCTCTTCTGTGTGAGCAATTTCATCACAGAGGGCTGCATTTTCCTGAGGAAAGAAAAGCAGTATAGTCAGACTACAAGCCAAAAAGAACTAACATCTTATTATCTATGTCCACATCAATGCAACCCTAATCCTAGAAAATGCACCCAATTTAAAATTAGAAAACAGATTCGAGAAGATTTCACAAAGATTTCTAATTAAACAAAATGAAATCTACATTTTATATATAAAAACTGTAAATAAATAGACCCTTTATACCTTTATATGATCTAAGAGGTATCAGGTGATCATAATCCTATGGATTTAAAAGCTGTTAATCCCTCTTTAAAGCAGGAGATTGTTTTTTTAATCGAAGCCTGGAGCTTTTGGTTAAAATATTGTTGAGGACAAACATCAGAAACAACCTCAAAGAAGTAACCCTGTCCGACAATGTAGAATGTGGTTATCGGGTCACTTCCAAACTATTTGCAGTTCAATGTTTATTCAAGACGATTGTTTATTCAACAATCGTCGTTTGAAATGATTTTAAAAAGGGGAGGAAGAGCCAGCAAATTTGTCTGCGTTGTTTGGCATCGTAATTCTTTGCGATATATAAAAACAAGAAGCTTCATTTCAGACTCATTTGGCTTCATTCGATAAATTAAATGATAAAGTTCCCAAGAGTACGATCATAAAAAGATCTGATGAGTAATACTTTTTACTAAAATGAAAATGGAAACAGAATTTAGGCTTTAATTAAACACAAAACTTCTTTTACTGACACTTAAGATAAAGCAGGGAGGTTTGATTTAAAGAGAAAATTATATTTTTTTTTATTTTAATCATCAAGTGTGATTAGTGATGCTTTGGGCTTTCTGTGCAGCACCAGGACACAGAGCAGACATTGGGTTGACCATGAACCAAAGTATTTTGGACTCAAATGTGAGGTCAGTTGTCTGTCAGCTAGAGACTGGTCAGCATTGTCAAACATAATGAAGCACAAAGTACAAGGAGAACATTTCTCCACACATATAAGAAGCTTATAAATTGGTTCAGAAAAAGACAAAATGTGAATATATTCAGTTTGTAACATGTTTTTTTCCCACTTTGTACCTAATCAAGAAACATCAACAGTGTAGATTACCGTATTTTCTGGGCTATAAGTCACAGTTTTTTCATAGTTTGGCTTGGGGTGCGAATTATACTCTGGAGCAACTTATGTGTGAAATTATTAAAACGTTATTATATAATTTTACACTTATTTTTACACTAAACCACAAAAAGGGCGCTGTGTTGATCAGTTTAACATTGGCTGTAACTTATAAAAACAATTGTGAAGAAAATCATATTCTGCAGTTAAGAAGCAGTAAAATATGCAGCCAAAAAGGTTAATAGAGCAGCAAAAAGAAAGTTTGGAGTTAGCGAGAAACTTGTAAGGGACTGGTGAAAAGCAGAAGTTACTCTTACTGAAATAAAGAAAACAAAAAATGTAGAAGAGGAAGTCTCCAGTGAGATTTATACATGTCTTATCCTTTTTTTATTACACTTATACTCTGGAGCGATTTATAATCCAGAAAATACGATATGTTGTTTGCTTCAATCCAGGCAGTGTTTAACAAAAGAAGTGATACTGCACAAAACATGCCACATATAAACATTGGATCTGACAGAGAAAGTTCTTTCTTTTTCTTTTCTTTTTTCTTTCATGTATTTAGTTATTACTTGGTAGAAAAGCTTTCTTACAAATATCATGGTGCGAGCAGCTTTGCGCAGCCTCAAGTACTTCAATCTGTACTTCTCATTCTGTTTTTTTCGCTGAGCCCTCTTTAATTTTGGTTTCTGATCGGAGGAACTCAGGGGAGATGGGAAAGCAGGCACTGAGGCTCCGGAGCCAGAGCTGGAAGCTCCGCTCTGTGGGGCCTGTGGCGGCGAGCTGAGGAAAGTGAGGGCCTGCTGCCGCTCCTCATCAGTCTGCAAGAAAGAAGGGAGACACAGAAGGGGATTCAGATAAATGAGACGCCTGTTTTTGCGCTTAGCTCGTTAGATGTCAACAATTAACAGAATTCCATACAAAAATGCTATAATGATGAACCGATAAAAACATGTGCACAGACTGTTGAGAGTTGAAGGAAATGTAAGACGCAGAACTCAAGCAGTTGTTTCATTTATCTATTTCTATAAAAATAAAACCATAAGCATAAGTCAAACATATTTCTAAAGAATTATCAAAATAAATGTTAGAAAAATACATTAAATAATCAAATTTATACTCATTTAATGTAAAAAGCATCTATCATGGTATTTATGAGAATTTTTCAAAGTCCATATAAATCTATTTCACCTGTCAGTAATACACATAGTTAGTGGGCGGGGCCAGATGATTAATAAGCAATATTTCTATTCTATTTTATTTTCTGTCCAGAAGTGGCAGTTTAAATTATTTCATGATGGTTAACAGCACAGATGGGAAATAATGGAATAATTATGTGTGGATTTGAACATCAAGCATTTTCAAACTTTATGACAATAACCTGTTTCACAGTTTAGCTTCTAAATTATTGACACATTTAAATACTAAGAATAATCTATTTACTCTTATAACACATTTATTGATATTTTGTTTAACTAATACTATAATACTAATAAATAGTTCTTTAAATAAATATATGTTATATTTTAAATGTGGGGAATAAAATAAATGTAAAAATAAACCATTTACATAGTAATTAAAACTAAGATTATACCTTCAACATATGTATTTATATCAAAAACGTCAGAGCAAATGTTTTATAAATTCCATTTTGCTTTAAGTTTTGTGTGAAAGAGAATCCAGTCCCAGAAAACTCACCAGTAATGCAAAGACTCCATTTCTGTTTTCAATCCTCTTGAATCGCCTGCTGCCTTTTTGGGTCTGAAACATAATGCGAAACTGAGGCCGAATACATTTGTGGAAGGAAGATCTATTTTGCCATAACAACTAGTAGGATTGGGTTTAGGTAAACTGTGTCCTTATTAGATACAGCAGGTTTAGGGTTTGTGCATTTCTCCACTGAGCAGCTCTTTGACATAACCACGCTTCAGATACGTTTATATGATGTTTTTTTAAAAAAAAGATCAAAAAAGCTGGATGGAAAAATATGTAGAAATTAAAAGATGTTCAGACAAACACAGGGGAGAGTTTTTACAGTCAATGAAACAACAACAAGAGAAACGATTCTCACCTCACGATACATGACAGCCTCCAGGCTTGATTTAGCACTGTTGAGGAAACCAAAGTAAGTAGATTAAGAATGTCTAAATCACTGATAAGAGTGTAAAAAAGCCTCACACTAATTATTTTCTCTTTGTTCAAACAATGAAGCTAACTCATGCAAACACCACAAATCAGCAGCACTATGCACACAATAACCTTTCTTTATCGAAAAATATGAACGATTGCCATACTTGGATTGAACAAGCCCCCTATCAATGATTCTTTGCTTAATCTCCTTTATGTGCATGGGACGCCCGGCTTCTTCCAGGACAATCTACACAGGAGGAATAGGAAAGTTACTGGCTAAAAATACTGAAATAAGCATCTGAATTAGCAGATGCTGACAGAATGTGGTCAACAGATTTGTAGTTAATACCTGAGCAGCATCGAGCCATGTGAGGTTTGGTTTCTCAGTAATTTCACTGGGAGGTTCACTGCAAACAGGGAGAACAAAAGTTTGAAATAAAAATGTGATATGATAAAATACAACAAATCGATTTACTGAGAAAACAGTTTGATACCTGACCTGCACAACCCGTGACAACTCAAAAAGTGATTTCTAATCATTTTATTTATTTGGATTTAACATTGCGGGGATGTATAACATAACCCTCTCTACCTTACATAAGTTTTCCACCCATCCATCCATCCATCCATCATTTTTGACGTTATTATGACTCTGTAATTTAAAAATACATATTTATTTCTATAATGAAATTCCTGTAAATTTGTTGAACTGTGATTTAACTTGAGAACATCATGTGGGCTGATCATTGATCATCTGATGAAACCATTTATTATTAATTCCCTTCTGCAGGCTGGATTTGTTGGCCGGTTGCGGCATAGAGCCGTGCCTCGGCCTTATCGGATTGTTAGACTCCTTCGTATGCGGCCGACGAATGCAGCCTTCATTTGGCCCGTTTTGAAGGATGGGTCCAGTGTATCCTACGCAGCCTTCATTTTCCTGTGGTTCATTGCGAGTTCAAGCAAGACGGCTGCTCCGTGCTCAAAGGAAAGGAAGAATGGTGACGAACAGTGGTGAATATTGTAAATTCAGTTTAATATAATACAATTAAGCGAATAGTTCTGTCTGAAATGAATGAAAATATATTTTTTAAAAGGTTATGGAGTCAGATAGGTGGCAGTAATGTTTGGTTTATTGAGAGGGGTTATTCTGTGACTTTATTAATGGGTTTGGCTGATATTTAAGCACAGATTCCAATATCTGTGCATCAAGCTAAAGATCTGATATCTGTGATGACGGTTGTGCTGCTAAAGCTCATCAACATTAAATTTAGCTAACAGAATATTAGTAAGAAGTTCAGCATCCGTTCTTTGCCTGAATTGTGTATTAATTGTCATGGTTGCTAGGCGACAGAGCGTACGCCGAGTAAGGGGCGGTGAAAGCCAGAGAAGGCTGGACCTGTTTGAATCCATAGCAAAAACTCTTCCAGCCTCCTTATTTTCACGGCTCTAGAAGGACGCAGTCCAGGTAGAACCGGGACCTTAGAAGATGCGGGCCATGAAATCGAACACAGCAACCATGTTGGTAAATGTTTTAATTGAAAAGCAGAATATTGTTTGTTCATTATGCACCTTATTGTTGAAAAAAGCAGCAGATGAAAGACTAGTGAGAGCATCTCTTTTTTTTCTTTTGCTTCCATTTGCATTGAAAACGTACAACCCTTACTTACCCAACTCAATTTGATGCCTAGTTCTGCCCCTTAGCACTTGCAAAAAAAAGGACGCCACTGCACACAGCCTCTGCTGCTAATACAAATTATGTTGACTGACCAATAAGAAAGTTCCTTATGGTTCCTATATAAGTAAAAAGGATAATTTGTTTAACTATATGTTGGAACTTTAAACACTATATGTATTTCTAATAATTCTTATTAAATAAAAAAAACTCTTGATGTGTTTTGTGTGCCTCATATTTTTAGTTATGTGAAGAAAGTTTCTGAAGAGCTTGGTGGGCTTTACTATTAAATTAAAGTAGCCAGAAAGAATTTACGCCTTGTTTAATTTTACTGTAATTATGTTATTTTGTTTCATTTCATTTTCTAAAAAGTCGCAAAATCGTAATATCTAAAGTTTTAAAAGAGCAATCTGAAAATACTAACATCCCGAAATCAGAATCAGCAGGTAAGAATTTCACAAAACCAGGGATCGATGCAAAGAGTGGTGCAAATATACTCACAATATAAACACACATTATCACTATATTTCACCAGTAGTAACACTGCCTTCAATGTGTGCTCGTCTGATTTCATCCTTAGCAACTGAAACACGTGGCTGAGAATGAGGTAAAAAAAACAAACAAAAACCTAAAGGCCCCAAAATTAAAGCCGCTCATTTTAAAATTTGTTGAAGACTAAAAACATTGAAACTGTATATGCATTTAAGATGTTCGGAAAGCTTTACTTAAAATGCGTTAATAAAACAAAATGATGCATGAAACATGTGAAAGATACTTGTAACTCAGAAATGCATTCTTACAAAAATAAATAAATAACATTAAGTAAGAATTAAAAGCATTTGCAACATAAACGAACCTTTCGAGATTCTCTGTTGTCCCAGACAGACTTGCTATACTGTCCAGAGCAGGAAACAGGGAGTAGTTTGTCTGCCCATCAGGCTCCATCTCAGACTCAAACGTATTGAGTGACTCCATTGACCACGGAGCAAATAAGCTACTGGGAAGAATAGAAATGTTAGTGCAGCCAGTTCAAGCATCCAGACTTCGTATTTGTAGGACCCCTTTTAGTAACATTAAATACACTAATCATAATTATCTTGTTTTCCAAAAACAGAAAACACTTACAGCAATGCTGCAAATCAGTTTGTGCTCCTGTGTGTTAGTTCCCCTTGAAAGCGGAACCTTTCTGTTGTTTACATAAACAGACCAAGCGCTAAAGCTAAATAACAGGGTACCTGCAGTAACAGTGATGCTCTGTTTTATAGTTTTAACAATTATAATCTAAAGAAAACTATGTTATATAAAGGTATATTTTTCCGAGTCTCAATCTAAAGTATAAAAGCAGGTAAAATTGAATAAATGGTGTTGCTATCGAGCATTTAATCTGTGAGCACTTTTACGGGATATCCGGGTTGAGGTTTTTTTTTCTTCTAAACCTTTATTTAACAACATACGTGACTGAGACTTCTGGATGAAAACATAAAAGAAATGGAGCTGCTTTAAATCTAAATATGTTATGATAAATAGAAAATGTAAAGAAATAGAAAATTTTACTTAAAAAAAACAGTCGTGACATAGGCTAATGATAAAGACTACTCAATTAATTAAAGCTATAAAGAGAAAATATCCTGACCTGGCTAGCCTTCATTTTAATGCTTTATTTAGACCAACATAGATCGTTTCTTTAAATGAAAACATTGCATATGTAGTAGTAAATTTAGCATATAAGATATTTAGCCCTAATTGAACAAGTTATTGAAATACATGAATTTAATAGTTTCAAAATATCCAGAGAAATTGCAATTTTTATCGTCTCATTTTCATTTAACAATCTTTTAAAGCTTTTTTATCTATTTTAACACAATATGCCACCATTAAAGCCAGAAAAGCAACATGAACATTCTTGCTCTAACAAATCATTACTTTAGATCGAAATATATCCTATTAATGAATAAGATAGCATTTACTTTTTCTATAACATGATTTTATTTTACCTGCTGTTATATAATAACATAAAACTAACACTGAATTAAATAATTCCTACTTTAGGCATTTCCAGTACCTGCATACTAACATGTTCAGAATGTTCAGATAACCATGTTAGCAGCATTGCCCTATTATACTGTTTTCGTATTTCTTATATTTCATAACAAAACCAAATGGTTTGACCTAAATTGAAATCAGCAGTCAGGAAAATAATTGTAATATAAAGTAGCCCACAGATAACAAAATAGGAAAACAAATAATAATTAAATAGTTTGCTTACCCACATAGACAAAATTCTTCAGATGTAAAGAAAAATGTGTGTAAAATGTGAAGGATAAAGAAAATAAATTATGACAGCATTCTGGTGTCTGGGGAAGAGTTTGTCCAAGTTCATGTTGTGTGTAATGACTTTCATCACATTACATTTTTGGGTTTTAAACAGACTCAGTTATTTAAAAAAATGATTTTGAATTATTCGTTATTGGATAAACACAATTTGTGATGCAAACTCTGAAGCTTCTGGCATACAAGCTTGAGAAGATAAACATTTCATAAGATTTTCTAGACAGCTCAACAGCAACTGTGTTGTTTCAGTTGTTTGCCTTGTTACTCAACCTACATTTGAACCAATAAGGTAACATTTATTTGTAATACTGGAATTTGTACTGTGAGGTTTTAATCCAAATATTTTGAGACATGGCATCACAGAAAGAGGTATGTAAACATCTCAATGAATTAGATGAAAAACATTAGTTTATTGTACAAAAACAAAGATTTAAAAAAAATAGTCGGTTTCACACACCTACAAATTTTACCCTTTGTGCTGTGCTGATGCATAGTCTTCTTTAGAGTTGATTCATTTCTAGTATATTTCCACTCATACGACTATGGAGGTATGCACTGTACAATTCTTTGATTTTTTTCATACTTTAGTGAAATGCCATTAGCACCATGTGCCACAAACTGTGTAAAACAGAACTGCAAAGACATCATGGAGCGGCTTAAGTAAAATAATTCAAGAACATATTGGGACTTTTCAGAAGAAAACCAAGAAAAACCTTTAAAGCACCACAGGCCTCATTTGATTTAGTTAAGCTAAATTGCTACATTTTGATTCAACGAAAAATGTAAACTTGACATCTTCAAACCTTCTGATATGGAGTGAATTAAAAAGGCAAAGCAAAGTGTAATTTCATCAGCAGTTAAGATTAAACAGGAAGAAGAGGTTACAAACTAGCATGGAAAACACATCTGAACAAAAGCTTTACAGGAATGTGTTGCATCGGGTTGTATCATGTGACTATTGGTGATGTTACATACAACTGGAAGATGCACAAAAGGAATTGGAATTCTAATGTATTTCTTCATGGGAATCCTCAGGAAGACACCAAGAAAAAACTGATCAGTCATGAGGGGTAAATTTTCACTACTTCATAACTTATTTGGCAAATCTGTTTCCTTCTTTTGTTTCCTGCACTTTTTCAGAAAAGTTAAAACTGCCTCAAATGAGTGCAAAAATATTTTAAGAGAAACGGGCAAAGTAATTTGAAAGTGGAAGCTTTCCGTTAGCGTTTTCTATTTAATTTTCAGCTCAGCTTCCTCTCCCATGATGGTAGTCTGACTTGTTTGTATTGATATGTTTTCACATCATGCCACAAAGTGCTCCACCATGTTTCCTGTACTCAGCTTCTTGTTCATCTCTAAGTGCTATCTGAGTATTTCAGCAGTATTTCTGTGGTCCTCCTATGCTGCTGACTACCTAGTAAGACATTTGACCCTTCAGTCTCACAAACTGTGGACTGTTTGTCAGGTAAATAAATTAAGGTGATTATTACAGCTTCCACTTGAGTTTTCTAGAGTTCCTGACGAAGCAATTTGGTCTGAGTTGTGAAGTATGCACTGGAGAAATCAAAGAACATTACACTTCCTGGCGTTCATGCATTCGAATGTGTATCACACTGGATTTGCTCCTACTTGGCATGATGCTCCTATACGGAGATAAGTGGTGAGAATTCAATGCTTTCTACTTCATCATGAGCACCTAGATTATATCTTAGTGACACAATCATGTTGTTTAATTCTTTTCACATATTTTAGAATCAAATGACAGTTTATAAGTTTTTTTATATATATAACCAAATTAGTCAAACAGCAAATAGAGTCTTAAGGTTTACTCTCGGTTTTAAGCACCCTGTATCCTGAGGTGAGTAAGACATCTGGATAGCATAGAGTGAGATAAAAACATGTATTTATTGATTCATTACTATAATAAGTCAGTCACATTTGAATTCATTCTGCCGCAGAAACACACTTACTGACATTTTATGTTACAACTTGTTTGTACAAACAGTTTTCTTGTTGTAAAGTTATGTTCTGCTGTAACATATGGAGGTAAATGTACGTGGACATACTGAAAGCATTTATTTTTATTTTTTTTCTATTCATCCTTTGGAAAAGCGATTTTTCAGCTTTAATTATGCCTGAATATTCTAATGTTACTTTATTTGTTTGTACATTTGTTTTATTTGTAATTCTAAAATTCACACATTAAACATGTTCCCTGCTTTAGAAAAAAAATAAAGTGCCAACTCAGATGTAATAAGTTAAATCATTACTTGAGTGACCTTTTTACCAAAATATTTTGTTTATTCTTTATTGATAAATTGTTGGACGGCTTACTTTAGTTTAAACTTGGCAACTCTAGCCACCTTTAATTACTTTAAGTTGCACCTATGAGATTAAAGAGAAAAGGTCTTTGCTGAGAATCTGTTTCTGAATGATAATCAGTCAATTGATTATTTCCTGGAATCATGCCATACCATAATGAAATTACTTTGCTGTAACAGCTGTTTTATAGAACAGAATAATTTAACATTCAGTAAAACAGCAACATTGGAAAAAGATTTATGATTAAGAACTGGTTTTATCAAGCTCAGGGACATCAGCTCCATGTTCATAGTTAATAAATGTCAGGTTTTACAAAAATGTCAGAGAAAATTTAGTTATTACATTAAGGTGCTTTTTTGTGGGAACTTTCATGACAAGCTAAATATGAGGAGTATAAAAAAATCCCATAAAACAAAAACACTTAGCATGGGTTTAGGGTTGCACAATGAATGATTAAAGTAGTATATTCGTTTTACAGAGGTTACAGTAGGCTGCATTTCAGTCATGCAACAGTATAATCCCTGTTTAACAAATACAGGTTTTGTTACATTTGTTTTTTTAGCTACATAAAGTGTGGGTTTTCAGTAAGTCAGCATCCCAGCCAAGAATTTCCTGTAATTATGTTTACCACCCGCTTCTGTCGGAAGTCATACTGGTAGGACTTTGTCCCACTGAGGAGAAAGATGCTGCCTGCAAAAGCCGAAACAATACAAGAACTCTTGTTTAAAACTCCATGTGTGCCAAAATTAAGCAATGATCATTTAGTTGAGCTGTGTCTTTTTTTATCTATTTCAATCTGTTTTTCTAGTCACTGTTGTGCCTAGCTCTAAGTAACATAAAATTAATTTGTAAACAGAGTCTCTCTCATCTTACCATGCAACTTAAATGCAGCATCAACTCTTCTTGGGATTCCAGGCCAGTCTGTTTGGGTGAGCCTGGGGAAACCAGGGTCCATCTGACTCTTATTCTCATCATAGCTGAAATTATTCAAAGATAAATACTCTAGATGTTTGATTGATTGATTGATTGAAAGGCAGGAAGACAGACACAGACAGACAGATGTAGCTTGAATTAGAGTTGGCTGCCATTGCTGTTCTGGAGTATAAACTACATTCTGTAGATTGCTTTACGCCCTTCTCTTCATACAGTACAATTTGATTATTTTGACTCATTTTTATCTCTGCAAAATGTAACAAGAAAAATGTTTTTCAGGTTATTCAGGCAAAATCTAGCTTAGAGTGGTAATAAACCCAAGAAGACTGAATAATAAACATTGCTCACATGTAATTATGCATGATTGTATTGTCTTTGTATAAAATTATATTTTGAATCAAATTGCACAGGACCTATATGACATTAAATGCGGAAGGTTTTATGTTTGTTTTGCTTCTCATGTCGCACAAACCCACAGTAGCATTCTAATAGGGGTGTTTATACTGTACTGAATTTTATCACTTCCAATTTGAAAAATAAAACATTAGCTCAAGTTGGTTTGTCAAATACATCAATTTTGCCCTTTATTACAAACTACAAGTTTCTGAAAAACTAATGGGAGACTTCCCTAGCCTAATTTGTGTGTATATTGTGAGTAACATTTAGTGGTTGGATAATATATTTTCCTTTTTCCTGTTTTACTGTATTTTTTCTCTTATAAAAAACCTATAAACATCAAGTTACCTGTAATATAAGTGTCCTATGAAGAATATGGTTTTCCCATATTCTGCAGTATGAACTGCAGCATCAACCTGTCGAACACTGGGTGGGAATCCAAACTCTGAGATGTTGCCAGCTGTGCTTCTTGTCTTTAACTGTTGCACAACCCAGTACTTACGACCTGAAAAAATACAACGCAGTTATGTACATGCAATTTGAGACACAATGAAAAATACCAACATACCACATGCTGTCAAACTCAGCGAGCCTATTGCACAAACTACAACACTTAGTTGCAAAAGGCTGTAATTTGGGTGTAACACTGCCTTCTCCGGCTGGGAATCCAGCCTTGTCATGATGACATGGCGTGAGCAAAGCTTTGCAGAGTGCACATTATCTTTACCAGCGAATAGGTATGTCACGCCTTGGGCTGCGATGTCATAGGCGGCATCGACAGGAGAACCAACAGCTGGTAGATATGTACTGATGTGACCTTCTCTCAGATGATTCCAGTAAGTCGACCTGGTTGTTCTCATCCACATGAATCTGAATAAAAATGAAACATCTACACTTACAATGTGTTCAGAACACTATGCCACAGTGAAATTCCCATTGTACCTGTTCTTAAAGAAAACAATCTCCTTTTGGATCACCGCAGCAGCATCAAACAAAAATGTGGGATCACATTTCTTCGGAACTGTAGGCCGAGTTTCAGCATCTTTCCTGGCTTTGCCTGAGTGACAGTCATACCCTCATTTGCTTTTGTTGTTTTGCTTTTTTAGAAAAAAATATTTTCCAAATAAAATATGCTCCTCACCGTAAAGCATTTGGATCCCCAGGACATCATCCCTGGAAAGTGCATACTGTTGGCTGCTGTGAACTCTGTAATTGGGGAACATGACAGCCGAGGGGTCTCTGGAGTGAGTCAAACCCAGAGAGTGGCCAAATTCATGAGCTGCAACAGCAAACAGGTTGTAACCTGAAATAAAACAGCAACACAACCTAGTGTTGACTCATATGAAACGTAACTATAAACAATTAGAGCTGACATCAAACTGCTGTTTGCTAGTTTCCAAAGTCTATTTTCACTCTCAACTTTCAAGACTCCATAAAGTCACACTGTATTGTGCAATAACTGCCCCTTTTTCAGGTATACAAGTTCAACTGCTAGTTAACACAAATAGAAAAACAGCAAATCTCATGGATTTTGTACCAAAAAAAAACTCTTACAGAATTTACAGCTAAAGAAAACACAGCGGCAGTTTTGTAAACGACAGTTTACAAAACACCAAACCATGATGCAGACGGGTAAAGGCAGCTGAAGATCATACTCCTGCTACTCCTGTCAGCTAAGAACAGTAAGAGTCTAATTCACAAAGTCATCAAAAGTCTAGAAAAGTATTAGTCACATAAGTCTTCACGTTCAAATGGTAAGGTCAGAAGTGGGCATAAAAAATAAAAGCATTGATCCACCCTAGACTGCTTTTCTTTGTTTAGCAATGTGACTGATATTTTCTTGGCACACTTTGGAAGCCATTGATAATCTTAATCGGATAATCTTAAATGCTTTGTTAAACAAGAAAATTAATTTCTATAGTAAACAAATTTCTATCCAACAGAGACCCTTCAGGATTTGGTGGACCAGGGGATTTGCATTACGGATATGCAGCCACTAAAGTATGCAGTTGGACCACAGTTTGACACAAACAACTGAAGCATGTTTTAAAAAGCATAATAGGGTCCAACCTGGTCAGGAGCAAAGGGTATCCAAAGTAGTGGCCAGCCGTTTTATCGTCATGATCTCAGTAAGGTCAGATCTAATTAAGTGTATTTTGTTTGCTGAATATCACAAACCTTGCATCCCTGTTGTCCAGGTTTCATCTTCATCAAAGTGTACATCTCCACCCACCCCTTCTCCTGGCTGAAAGGCATGAGCCAGCACACCTCCAGGTCCATCAAAAGGAGAAAAGTCCCCATGAGCTGAAACAACATACAGAAACCCCCCTGAATGAATAGTCTATTAATCTAATCATGTTTACTCTTTAGAATTTAAAGCTATGACAGAAGTTCCTTTGTCGTGTATTTAGATTTACCCCTGCGTGCAAAAGAGAGGACGATATCAGCTTTTCCATGGTCGACTTTAATGAAGCTGAGATGAGCTGCATCGCTCCACATCTTCAGGGCTAAACGAAAAGACTTTTCCACCTCCTTTTCACTCATGTCTGAAGTATACTTTGTAATCCTGCGTATGACATCAGACATAACAAAAGCAGCATGTGCAACATACAGGTGGTTATATATTTTAATATATTATTACTTGCGAAAGTAGTCTCACGTGTAAGAGATGGTATGGTTTTTCCACTTTGGCCTATGAGGATAAAAGCTATAGTTCTCCACATCAGGAACACCACATCTTGGCTTCTTCATCACATCGAGGGTTTCTGAGTCCAGGATTCCTGTTTCTCTCAAACCAAAAAAGTTCTGCATTTGTCTGACCTGGTCCTCAATTTGTGATGCAGACCTGATCCAACGTGTTTGACTTCTTCGGTCCTTGCCTTTGAGGCTTAGACTGTAGAACCTCCTTAGATAGCTCTGTTAAGATGTGCAGTAAAAATATTTTATTCTTTAATTTCTAATGTTACTTTATAGTAAAGTGTGGTATTTAGAAAGTCTCCTTTGTTTGCATTGGGGAAAAATATAAACTATAAGTTAACACAATATAAAACTAATTAAGCTATAAAGAACTGCAGTTCTATTAGGATGAATTCAATTTCACCACAGATAAATAAGATTTTACACAATGTTGTTGGTTGCACAGTAACATTTACCATTTTTTAAGAACACAAATGATGGATAAAACTCATAACTCAGCTTTTTCTTGAGTTACAGCATATAAATGAACTACCTATCTTTAAAGTGGCGGACCAGAAAAAAAATTTACAGCTTAATTATATGATTTAAAAAGCATTTCATTATATACTTAATTAGCTAAGGGCCCCTGTTACCCTTTATACCAAATGCTGATATCTTCCCCTATTAATACTTAAAATGTGATTTAGCTGAAAGTAAAAGAACTGCACTCCTTAACTATTTCTTTCTGCTAAAATATGCCTTCCTAGTTTACATGGCTACAGTATTTAAAAAAAATAAATTCTATCACTGAAGTAACAAATATACACTATTAAAATAATATGCACAGAGTTAAATGAGCCCAATCTTCAGAACAGCTATTTAGCAACAGACCTTTGCAAGTTCATGATCATCCGCAGTCAGATACGGATCCTCGTTAATGGGTCGAGTCCATGAGATTTTCACCAATATCAGAGATACCAAAACTGTGCTGCACATCCATAACAACTCCATTCTTTAGTGTTTGTTTCATCAGGCTAAGCCTTGTTTTTATATGTGAGATTTCATGAGGAAAGTGGGTAATCAGGTGGTCCAAAGGTGCTTAATCATCACAGTTACAGCGAGGCCTACCTGGAGGTTTGTGGTTGACTCCTAAATACCTATAAACCTATGGAATTTATGGAAAACAGTGTTATTATGGTATAGAAATTAGTTTTGAAAACATTTTTCTTTCCAAGTCAAGCTTAAACTTGCAGTCATATGAGGAAAACCTAAATTGGTCTCTGCTCGTCTGAATGTCAGTCTACACCACATACGGTTGGGAAGAAAGAGGATTTATGACATTAGCCGCAGAGCAAGCCAAGTAGAGGACATTTCACTTTGACACAAATTCAAAAGCATCAGTCTGCCTAATTCCTTAGGAACAAACAAAACACAAAATGACCATCCCCCCACAATGAAAGTTGTGTTTGCAAATAATTTGCCAGGTGCATTTATTTAAACGAGTTTTCATTTAACAGCCGAGCCAAGAATTAGCTGTTTCTACTCCTACAACAACCTTGTGGCTGTAGTCAAATTTGTAGACTTGTGGTCCCACAAAAAAGAAGAGGAAATCTGAAAGGGACACAAAAACAGACAAAAACAAATCCTCAGAAGACAACGTTCAGACAGTCAACCTTTTCAGATTGTGTTGTCTAGACTCGTGCAAGCATTTTCCTAACGGTGGTTACAAAGAAGGATGTCTTTCAAATTTAAATGTCTACCTATCCTTGCAGCTGAAATTATGCTATATCACATAAAGGAATTCAAAGTTCTAATTATATAGTGTAAATCACACATTATAAATAAAGGTGCCATAAAAACCTAACTCCATGTTGCAGATGACAGATGTAAATTAACATTCCTGTGCTCCTTCTAATAGGAAAAATATATACATACATTTACGTAAAAGTACCTAAGCCTACAAACAGTTCTAGAATGGAACAAACTTTATGCAGTAGCATATTTCCCAGAGCAGGAGCGTTCTGGATAATAAATACTCACCACCCTTGTAGAAAGCTGCGTTTATTGTGGTGTTGACTCCAGGGAAGTCCTCGATGATAGACCTTGGGAAACCAAAATCCATCACCTTTCTGTTTTCATTAAAACTATAAAAAACACAAGGCAGAAATCACTACAAAAATTTTTATATATGTATATTTTTTTTACAATATCAAACCACAAATAAAGTAGTCATCCTATGCAATGTGAGCTAACAAGCATTGTTTAATTGAAAATGTATCTTATACACTATGTATCTATGTTTTACGGCTTTGTGCCTCTGTGCTAATAAGGGCTTCCTTCGGTTTACACTCCAGTCATGCAAAGAATCTTTGGCTCAAAATCATAAAGCAATGTGCAGTAATGTGTAAATATACAAGAAAGCGTTTAGTAGTTCCTTTAATAGCTGGACTCTTTATTAATGCTCCCTTACCTCCAGTAAATGTCATGCATAAAGAAGAGAGTACGTCCAGTTTTAGTAATGTGCACTGTTGCATCAACTTCTTGAACCCAAGCTGGAAATCCAAAGAAAGAAAGTGATCGTGGCTTTCCACTCACAACGGAGCCTTTTACTGTCCAGAACATGGATTCTGTCAACAGAAAAGGGTAATGAATATATATTTTATTTGTTGCATGAATCCAAGAAAAAAAAAGTGTTTTTTTGTATTTATTTTTCACTATATTATTTCCATTGCCAAAATAGAGATTTTATCAGAGCTGTTTTCAGCTGTTTTTATTTTTTTTAATCCAGTATTAAATCTCAGAATAATGCCAATGAAGCCAGAATCACAAATCAGAGTGGAAACAGTGCTGTAAGTAATAATGAAGCTCTGCCCTGTCTTCACATGTACTCACACGGCCTTTGTATGGACTGTTTTCATAACGTTGAGATGTTTGAGTTGGTAGAATTATTATCTTCATCTAGACCTTCAGCTTGTATCTATCCATTTCCAAATTACTTATTTCCACCTCTATTTTAAATAAAATTAATCTATCCCTAATGCATAATTTATTAACACAAACTGCAGAATTTGCTATGTTATTTTTGTAATGCTACCTAATTAATTTAAAAACTATATATATGAATTATGTTTAAAATACCTAAACTACAATTTCCTGCTGGTTTAATTAACATAATATAACACTTTGTTTTGTTTTATAGCTGGACTTATAAGAAGCTTGTAAGAATTATTTGATGGATAGTAGCGATAAGTAGGAACATTTATCACTAAACTGGTGGTTTTAAATTAAACTGTAGTTGTGGCAGTAATACTATTCAAGTTCCAACCAAACATTTAACTGGTGTTTAAGCCACATGTTTATATCAATATGTATATAATTCAATTCAATTCAGTTTATTTATATAGCGCCAAATCACAACATATGTCATCTCATGGCACTTCACAAAGACAATTCATTCAAATCACACAGACAGATTAGTTAAAAGTTTTCTATCTAAG
>JAUZNJ010054385.1:0-57685 GCA_034780135.1 Jordanella pulchra | reverse complement strand
CAGCAACTCGGGGGGGATGTTTAGGGTCGGAAAAGGAAGCGCAATTCTTACAGTTTAATATGCAAAAAAAAAAAAAAAATTGCTCTACCTTACGTGGTTCGAATTCTACCGGCATTTGAAAAATATGTATGCATCTCGGATTGCCGGCGATCCTGTCGTCCGTAAAGGGTTAACAAATAAGCAGCAAAAAGAAAGAAATAACAATTCCATGTAAATTGCATTGGATTGGATTGCCGATATAAAATATCAGATCCAGCTATTTAGTCGATATTAGAGCTGATATCCGATCCAGGTATCAGATCAGTGCATCTCTACACTAAATGCTACTTTTCTTGTCTAACTGAATTTGTTTTTTGATTAGTGGAATAGGGCTGGCATCCAGTGACCGTGCAATTTTCATTTCTGCCTTACCATACTTTGAAAGTATCTGGATGTTTGCTTGTTCGCAGATTCTTAAATTTAAAATTCACTCTTAATTGCTTCTTTAGAATAAATGGACATGACTATGTAACTGTACATAAGTACTTAATTTTGGACAGAGGAACCCAAAAATATTTTAAACTCAACTTTCAGTTCTAAAGACAGATTTTGATGCGAGTAACGTGAATGTGCGAGTGCTGTTTTGGTAAGATTGTTATAGAATTATTAAACTTGAGTTAAAGAGAACAGTTTTTACATAATCCTACACAAGTAAAACATGTTTAGCAAAATTTATGTGCTTTATCTAAAACAAAATGGTATAGCTTGATACAGATACCTGCCCAATGGCTGCCCTTTGTATGTTTCTTAGCTGACTTATCTAATATCAATTATTTGCAGTCATACATTTGTTGTTACTTTTTAAAACTTTCTCAAAAGAATTTCTATGACGTTTTACTTGTTTAAAGGCTATCATTAGCAAGTATCAAATGCATTAACAGATATAATCTCACTGTTGGAAAGCTGGATTTTTATTTTTAATTTTATTTTTTTTCATTTCTTTTAGTTTCTTCTCTCCACTCTTGACTATTACCATTGCAATTTCAATTTCTAGTCCTTGGTCTGTTTCTGTCTAATTTCCATCTGCAACTTGACAGAAGATGGTGAGTCAAGACTCAGAGTGACATAAAAAGAATCAAGGACAGTTCTCTAGAGTGGAGTAGCAGCTTTATCTTTGTGGCACATGCAGAGGGATTTAAGCTCAGCCTCTGGAACACTCTCGAGGCCCTGCATGCCAGGTCACATTCTTATTGTGTGCCGTAAGAGGCAGAAAAGAGATGACACACATTTAAAAATATTTGGAATTAGAGCAAAAAATAGAACAATTAAAGTGGAACAACTTGAGGTTTAGTTTGTAAGAATAGGTCATGGAAGCTGGTTAAACAGAAAATGACCTCAGAGAAAATGGCCTCAGATTGGAAGTAGGGGATATTCAGGTAAATAAGTTTATTGCATCTATTGTTATACTTAAATTCATATCCACACCATCTGTTTAGATTTTTATTGCAGTGTACATCGGTCCAGGTGTGTTGCTTATCACCAGAAAACACACGCACACACAGACACGCATGCAAACACACATGCAAACACACAGATGACTTCAAGCTAAATTCTTCCAAATATGGTTCAGGCAAGAGAGTTTTTTTTTTAATCTTGTGGGATTTAGATGCACAAACTTGGAAGATGTTTAAAGCCTAAGTTCTAATGCTCTTCCTATTATCCTTGTCATATGATCAGAGGAAGGAGTATTTCTTTCTGCAGCAGAATGACTGGTGTGGCGGTTCTTTGTAACAAGTAATAATTCTGCCTCAAAGATATCCAAACAATCATCTGAGCAGAGAAATAGCTAATCCGGCTTCTTAGGCGAGTGCAGGAGCTCATGCTTCCAGTATTCTTCATCAAAATGTGTGATCCATTTGAATTCTTACTACCTCCCCCTTTACACATGCTTACAGTTCAGCTCATTGAGAACCATTAGCTCTCTGCTTTTGAAAATAGACCAGGCTCCTGCATGGTTACCATGGAAACCAGATGAAAATTCACTGTAAAGAGGAGGTGCGATTTCTGTTCCTTTTCAGTCAAGGCCCAGCTTTACTAATCTTCACTCCGTTCAATAATCTGAAATTAAATGTAACATAGGTTTTTAATTTGATATTATTACTATCAATATGATGAATATTATCACTGCAAAAATGCTAATTTTACAGTGATTCTATATTCCACACAGGGATAAAAGAAATGATGCTTAGGTCTCACAACTACAGCATGTTGCTCATGGTGTAATATGTATTGATTTATTCTGAAGACAGGATAAATGAGCTCTGTGTGGCTGCAGTCACTCTTCGTCTCCAAAATAAGTAATCTGATACAATGGCATACTATATATTATGTAAAGGTGGGTAGAGTAACCAAAAACTGTACTCAAGTAAGGGTATATTGGTGAGGGTTCTCAGTCATCCAGGTCATGGTCAAGCTAGGAAAGTTCAGTTTAGGCAACTGGACGTGTAGTTTTCTAGAAAACGTTTCGGCTCTCATCCAAGAGACTTCATCAGTTCTGACTGATGCAGGAGAAAACAGAGATAAATATACTGTAGGTGTGTCTGAAAGTTATGTAAGGGGGAGAGAAGAAACAAAAGGTGACTCTGATGGGTCGTTAAGTAGGTCGTCAGATTGGTTTCGGTCACATGGCTCTATTGAGTTAGGTGGAGCTACCTCCACCTGACTCAACTTGTTAGACTATTTCAACATTTGAAATAGTCTAACAAGACATATCTGTGAAGGTTGTCATAAATCCAGGTCATGGTCAAGCTTAGAAGGTTCAATTTAGGCTTCACGTCCGGTTGCCTAAACTGAACCTTCGAAGCTAGTCTAACAAGACATGCATTGTTTTTCTAGCTTAAAAACCTTTATCTGTGCTCCCGTACCATACCGGGACTACGTTTTTTTCAGTGTGTTACCGTTCTTTTCTCATAGCAGGAGACCGTTATCGGTGACTGTTACATCTCAGCTACAGATGTTAAATGTTTCACACATCTTCATGTCCAAAAACCTTGACTACCCCAAACAGATATTCTCGAGATTTCTTTTGTTGACAAGCAGATGTTTAAACCAGAAAATGTGCTATTATCTGGACATCAATTTACATGCCTCTGGTATGAGTGTACTATGTAAAAGATGAGGAAAATAATAATAATAATAAAAAAAAAAAAAAAAAAAACGTGATTCTTTAAAATCTGAAGGACTGGAGCTGAGCTTAAAATAAAACTAAAAATTCTGCCCTCTTAATGCCCTACAACTTAATTTTAAGACTAGTTTAAACCAATCTCTAAGATCTTTTTTAGACTTCTTCTATAGACATAAACAACTTGGTAAGAACGTTTTATTCACTGTTGAGCAGAAAGAAAGTGATTTGAATTACTGTACTTCATAAAACAAAAAGGAAATATATAAAAATCAACTGTTGGTTTACAGACACAACAGGCATGTTATTCTTCATTGCTTGTGGGTCATGTTTCATTCAACATGGTAAGGCCTTCTGTATGTCTGTATGTTGGTGCTGCAAAACACAAAGATAATTGCTGCATTTGCGGACAAATTTGGTTTCCTTTTCTTTCTTTTCAAACCTAAAGTTGTTTTCTCTTGTTTAGTGTTAATAAATGTTCAAACCGTTCAATTTTCACTTGTTTCAATTGCATTTGGGAAAACAACATGTACATAGTGTGACATATTACACTATTAATTCAAATAGTAGTTTTACACATGGAGAATATTTAGACATTTATGGACCTTTGTTGATACAGCAGCAAAGAGGCAGCAATGCAGAGCAGAGGAGGAAGCCTGGTTCAGCAGGAGGATCACTACTGATCACAATCGTGCACCAACACAGCTCTGGATGGGCTGCCATGGCAACCGTCTTCCACTGACCCAGTGATGGGCTGCCTTGCGTGTCAGTTTGGTAGCTGCTGAGCAAATGAATGTGTTGAGGATGCATGTGTGAGATTCAAAACATGGTCTGTGAGAAATAGAAAAACGCTTAAAAAACAGAGGAAAGGTATTACTAACAGTAGATTATTGTTAAGGGAAGCTAGAATGGAGCACATTGATTGGATTGTTCTATAATTAGTCTCTGAGGGACAAACAGTGTGTGTGTACATTTTTCTTTCTAATGCAAGATTAGATCAGATTATCAGTGGAACTAACTGTGGGGAACTATTTGATTTGGTTATCTTAGATTATTTCAGAAAATCATACTTTTCCTAATAGACAACAAAAGTATTACACATATACTGTAAAGTTTCAAATGTGTAATACCTATTGCCATTGCCTCTTTAAATTGTGGATAAGCACTTTTGCTAAATTGTAAAATGAGCAAAGGTATCTAAACTGTAGTCAATTCATCTATTTAATGTTTTTTCATGTGCCATATTCAGGTAAGTTTTCAAAATGCTGGAATACACTAAATGCTCTGCTTGAAGATACTGTTCATTGACAAGCGTGTTCATCAATTCACCAAGGATTTTCTGAAGTAATCTGATCCTGGATGACTTCCCTCACCGACTGTGTTAAATTTCCCTTTCCTGCCTGAGTTCTGGTCTCAGTCATTTTGTACCTCCATTGACTAAAGCCTCCCTTGTTTTTCACTTCAGCCCGTCTGCCTTGGTCCTTTATCGTTACCACAGAGATTACACTTGTATGAGACCACAGCTTGAGGGGTGTTTAATGACGACTGCAGTTGAGCAGAAAGAATTTCTAATTCCAGAGTCATTCTGACAAACCTTGTAGTACTTTAAAATATGAACATTTTTATTCCAATGTTGTTTAATACTGATTTTATTTTTGTTTAATACGGTATAACATTGGCTACTCTTAAACCAACAAGCTCTTCCTCAGTCGACAACTTTAAAACATATCTGGGGTCAATCTGGAGCTCTCAGCAGGGGTCATTGAAATAGGGACTTACAAAGACTCCCCGAAAACCAAATGTTCCCTTCAGCCTCACCGCTGTCCTCAGCCCTGTGAATAATAAACTACTACTGCAGCCCCACAGGGAGTATGAATCATCCCTGTATCATGTCTGCGTGTGGTCGTCTGGATATGTGTACTGGTGTTTGCTGCTTTGCCCCAGGTGGAAGTATTTTTTTAGATAATAGATTTAAATCTGGGAATCAGATGGCATCTGTTTTTTTTTTTTTTTTGAAGTTGGTAGTGAATTCACAGCTTGCTTTTGATATTATAATAGTTTTTAAAAAGATTAATAAAATAAAACAAACAAAAAAACGCTATTTGAGCACAAACACAGGTTAGAAAAATGTATGAATTTAAATACTATAAAAACAAGTAATAATATCACTAGATTTGGTTTCACATGAGACTTCTGACCGCTCATGATTGAATCAGTAGAAATGCTAGCTTCATCTAAAGATTCCTCTGACCCATTTTGACATTACTGAAATTTTCTAGGCCAGTAATTGACCACCATGTCCATGTTAGCAGGCCCCTCAAAGGTATGGAGAATATAATCTGTGACACAGTCACTGATGCTGCACTGACCTCAGCCATTTACTTCATTCTTCTTCTATGAAACCTGCCAAATCCTATTTGTTTGACTTTGCTCGCTTTGATACTAATCAAAATCATGCACTGGCATGATCTGAGAAATGTATCTTTTTCATTTTATTGGTTTGGAAGGAAGTATATTTATGTTGACATGAATTCTTGGCACAGGGTGCAATGCTCTGATGCTTTTATTCTAAAGTAATTTCCCCCAGTGAGCTTCAAGCTGAATGCAACAGACAAATGTTACCTCCTATATGTAAAGAGGTTCAGAAACCTTTCAGTTTTCTGAATGCCAAGTGATGCTGCATTTTGATAGACTGTCAAAGAGGATGCAAGATATTATGTCTGCCCCCTTCTGGAGTCTTGAAAACATTACATGACATGAACAGTGCTGATATTTACAGATCCTGTATTTAGATAAGGAGAGGATTCTAGTAGCTTGACTGTCTTAATCCGTGCATATTCTGGTGCAGTAGTGTTCTCCAGGATAACAGATTACAAACAGAAACTATTTGAAAACTGCAAGATGATACATTCATGCTCTTTTGCAGACCAGATATGTTGATACAAAACACATTTGTTGAGACTTTTTTCAACTTATTTTGTTACCTTACTAGACTCAACTGGAATTTAATTTAATGCTAAATGGATTTTATTTGATAAGATTAAAGTGTTTATTAAAGAAGGTGGTTTCTGATTTTTATCTTTCCTTAGTTTGTTTTAACGTCATTCGACCAGCCGATCAAACATGTTGTGAGTCCAGTTTACCATGAGACTGAGACAGCCACAGCCAGCGATCAAAAGAGACCAAAATTAGAGGTCGTACAGCAAGATTTGTTTGTTTGTTTGCTTTTTTTGCTTCAGCCAAAACCGCACATTTTGATTTCTCTCCAATTTTACAGAGTGTGAATGTCCAAAAAAAGCGATATTGGCAGCAGCAAAAAACATGGAAAAGCAAATCTAGAGAGGATGTTCCTTTACTCACTCATTTGCTTATCAGTGTAGATCTTTTGTTGTTATAAAGGGAAAACATGGTTTGAAAGCTGTTTAGGTGACGGTTGTTTTTTGTAGCAATGGGGTCTGGATGAGATAAACAGGGCATGAAAGCACCAAAACTTCTTTTTTTCTTTTTTTTTTAACTGTAAACAATTTAGATCATTTATCTTCTCTGGTCCGACACATACGCAAACAATTTGGGGTATTAAGGAATGAATACCTTACATTATCAACAAGTATGTGTACCGATGTTTAATGATGTTAGCAAAGCAGCAGGCAGGATGACTAACAGTGTCCCCCTTTATCATTCTAAGTAAAGGTGTGTTTAAAAACTTTTTAACATTTTTTCATGGAGAATTATTTACCATAAGATTTCACATTGCAGCAGTTCCGTAACCTTTACCTCCCCTCACCAGCCTCAGCATTATAGATGAAGCAACCAGAATCTTTAAGTCATTTCAGATCTCCTGATTTTTGAAAGATCTTCAAAAACATATAAGGTTGATAATACAACCTATTTGTCCTGAGATATGATACCTTGAAGGCTCCTATGGAATCCCCCAGCCCTACTCTTCACCATCTGCATGCTTCCCCTCAGTTGTGTCATCAGCTAGCATGGATTAAGTTTCCATTGCAATGCTTATAACACTTGATTCTACTTCCATGTCACTTCCTTCAGTTCCCCCTACCAACCTGACCTGTCACTGCTCCTGCTTAGAGGAGATTAAGGCATAGGTGAGGCAAAACGTCATACATCTAAGTGGCTTCAAAAACAGCATCCATTCAAACCAGAACCTCTAACCAATTACACTCTTCCTCTATGAGTTCTGTTTCATTTTTCTGCCACACCATTCCCCTCTGTTACTAACAAAAAGGGTTAAATTTGATCATCTTTTGTCAACCGTCACTTCCATTAGCAGAACTTCTTTCTTTCACCTCTGCATTATTTCCATACTGCCCCCCTCCCTCTACCTCTGTGCTGCTCTGAAGCTTGTCCATGCCTTTGTCTCCTCCACGTTGGACTAGTATGCACTCTTTATTGGGATTCCTGCCAGACGCCTCCAGAAGCTCCAATATATTCAAAACAACGTTACCATGATCCTAAAAAAAGATGCGAAAACTTGAGCAGATCACCCCCATCCTTCACATATTGGACTGGCTCCCTGTTCACCTCTCTGTTATTAAAACAACTTACAACTGACCTTTATAGAAAGTCATACACTGCCTTGTGTTTTTTATGCTTCATTTTATGCTGCTGTTTTTCTCTTTCCCATTCTAGCATATGATGTCAAATATCAAGTGCATTAAAACTAGAATGTGTAATAATAATTATTATTATTAGTAGTAGTAGTAGGAGGAGGAGTAATATACCAGGTAGATTATGCTTGACAATGGAAAACAATTTGATGTTAGCAAGCATGTTACGTGAAAAAAAACATAATTTACTATATTCATCATTTAAACAAAAAGTCTATATAGTTATTTGACTAAGCAGTATTCCAAACGGGAAGGAGGTTTTCTAGTTAAATAATCTTATTTGAAGACTAAGAGGAAATGTATCTTTTGTTTATAAAAGGCAACAGACTCCTACCCCAGAAAAAAACAGGAACTCAGGGGTAGATGGTGAAAAGGTCCTACAGAATCTAATCAACTAAGGTGAAAAAGGATGAATAAATATTTATTCTATATTTAATTTCAAGGAGATCTAAGACTGCTTTAAAGTTTGGTACAAGTGTTTTATAAAAAAATACTTATATGCTAACATAATATTTTCTCCAGTAAAATATAGGTCAGATATTTCACAGCTTCTTTTTTTTGGAAATTAGGGAGGAAATTAAAAATAAGAGATTTAGCTTAGGGGATTTTAGCATTTTATTAGAGTTCCCATTCAATGTATAATGTCTTGATGGAAGGAGAAATTAATAGTAAGAAAGCTAAAAAAAGACTGACAAAGATAAAGTCAAATTAAAATGACTTGATTTGTTTCTTCTTTTATTAAAATGTTTGTCTGCTACCCTCACTGATGTATAAACAATTGGAATTTATGAACTTTGATCATTCTTTTCATTTTTGTTAATGTGAAGCATAAAAACATACAAGTAAAACAACCCAAAATGGTATAAAACTGGATTTTAAGCTAACTTTCTTTAAATAACAACATATAAGTTCAAATGTTATTTCTTCTGGCTTACCTCTTGAATACATCGTCAGGTCACACAAAGAACCCTGTTGCCTTATTTTCCATCTAAAAAAAACTTTGTGGATGAACACATCTTGACTGATGATGTGGACAGCTTACAGTCTTGTCTTGGCCCGAGCTTTGACCTCCTGAAGTGTTTTACAGAGCTGAGATCACCAGAAATTCCAGTAAATATGATATATAACTGTTCCACTACTAATGAGAGGGGGAGGTTGGTTTTTCAAAGGCTGCTCATGCATCACAGGAGATCCTCACGTCATCTATGGGTTTGTGGTTTAATTTGGAGGGATTTAGATTTGTATCTCAAGCTGTATAAGTTAATAAACCATTTCTCAGAGAGAACTGAGTCAAACTATTTGTAGAGATGTTTTCAGGTTGTCTAACCTTCTATTTCGTTGGCCTATTCATTAAAACTTCTGTTCAGCTCCAGGAATTAAAATCATGTTGAATTCTCTATTTAACATTAAAAACTAAAGGGTTTAGAGCAGGGGCGATTCTAGAGGGGTGGCAAGGGGGGGCATGGCCATCCCAAGCCAATCATTGGCCACCCCTGTTACCACCCCTACCAGGTGATTTATTGTTCCCCCTGGGATTTAAATCACTAACCATGGAACAAGCAGTTCTCCACTTAGCCTCATGGTGGCAGCAGTGACAGCTTCATGTGGAATTTCCAACACTGACATTTTAATGTTGGTCTATTAACCAAAAACTAAATACAAAAGTGCAGCAAAAAATTATTCACAACAGCATGCTATAAATAAAGAGGACTAATACAGAATCTTTGCTGTTTTATAAATTACCTGTTAGGTTTTAGTATTTAGGTTATGGTATTTAGAACCAGAATTTAAATTAAGCAGCACTAATATAAATATGGGCATAGCTTTATTAGCAATGAAAATGAGGAAAATTTGGTCTATCTTCAGTGATTTATTTAGAAATCAAGATGCTGTGTGCATTCATATTCCTGTTGGTTTAATTTTATCAGTATAGATTAACCAGGAGATGATTTTGGCACCTATCAGTTTTCAGCCACCCTTCGATCCACATTGACACCTGCCTGACCACCCCTACGAACATGTTTTGGAACCACAACTGATCTGGCACCATGCTAATGCAGGCATTATTATTAAGTTCTCTTTGAGACTTAAAGAAAAGATTTTGATGTAGCTAAAGCTGTATAAATAGTTTTCACAATGCAAAATGTCTTTTTTCAGTGACACCCCTTTAAACAGAAGATAGTGGACAAGCTGTGATGAGCACTGCAGTTCAAAGTACCAAAATCAAATTTTGTTTAGTGCCCCCGACAGTCTTGAGCCAAATGTTGTAGTTAAAAAAAACAGGAAAAAAGAGATAAAATAGTAGCTAAAAATATATTGTTAAAAATCTGCAAGGCTTTGTTTTGTTTTTTTAACCAGTGTCACCCACAAGTATTTTTTAAAAAGAAAATCAAAATTGATATTGTTTTTTTTAATAAAATGAAAGATGAATCAATCAAAATGCATACCAATATACAATTAACTCTACCATCAGCCATTATACTGAGAAATATTTGGCAAAAGAAGAAAAGAGTTACTCTTCTTCTTCAAACAAATAAAAAAAATAAAGCTCAAGCAGAACCAAGCTCAGTGTTAGAGTCGTTTTCCTGAGACAGATTGGGGTGTCTGAGAGGATGGAAAGCTAACAAAAAAAACATACAAAATAGTCCTCCAGAGGTACTGATATGAAAATCTTAGTATAGAGTTAATTACAGCACTACTCCCAGTTGTGGCTCTGTCACAGACTATATCTACATCTATGATGAATAAAACAAATTAGAGCTACTTCCACAGGACAGGAGCTTAATACAGGATTGATTGCTTTCCATTCTACTTGTAGATTCTACAGAAACTACAAGAAAACTTGCATTCTTCACAAATGTGCTATTTTGGAATAAATATATATATAAATATACCTTAAGATATTCAATATTTAAGAGTATCTTTCAGAGGTTTTGTTCATGATTTAACAGGGAAACTTACTGTAAATGGTCTCAGAGGTAAAATGAAGACTAGTACAGAACAGAGTAGCTCTCTTCAAACTCCTTCAATCAAGACCTTTCAGATGCGACAATAGACACATGAGCCTGCAGATGTTTTCAAGCAAAATCCACATCTTTAAGTTATTTCTGAAGATCCAAAAGTGAGGGGTTTGAATTCAAAACCTATTGACTACGGTAATGTTTTTATTTTTTTTGGTTAAATGCGGCAAAGTAAGAAATATGTTTGTAATTCAGGCCTATACTATTTCATTATGAGTGAGTTGCGTCTGAAGGCTAAATAGAAGTTGCCATGGTCTTCATTTGTCATCACGCTTTCATTAAATATGTGAGTCCCTTTTCTCTCTCCCTCCTCTCTCTTACACACACACAGAGGCTATCTCTCCCTCTTTGTGTATCTCTCTCTCTCTCTCTGTCTCTCTCTCTCTCTCTGTCTTTGGTTTTTACTGGGGAGTGGTGTAGCCTGGCTCCTTTCTGCAGACTGTATGGCTGCTGAAAATGGGGTTTTGCATACAGAAGATATGAACAGGACTCACATATGGATGATTAAGGAGATTTTCTGTCAGTTAAAGTAAAGATCTAGAAAAGAACACAAATGAGCAATCGTGTTTTGAAAGTATCTCTGCTGCGGTCAGGGACAGGACCAAGGCGGACTTTACATTTTACACCAAGGTAACTGCCTGACTCTGCATGTTTGTTTTTTCTGTTTAATTATCTTTAAAGCAGCAGAGTTTAATGTTTTCTGTCTTCATTTGGATACTGGTTTCTTATTACAATTAGTCTAATAAGAATTCAAAATAAGGAAAACAATAACATCTTTGGTATGTTTAAAAAACAGTATGTGTATTGTGGACAGGAAATGTCCTCACAAGGTTGTGTATTTTCCAAATATATGCAAATTAGTATTTATGTATATTGGGAATCTGATGGGGAAAGTTAAACCAGAGAGGAAAAGGAAATCCTGAAAATGGATCAAAAGAGCTTCTACAAACTTTTTATTTAAACTGGGTTATCGCATACTTTGTTTTATTTCTTTCAATACTACTTTGTTAATTTCTAGAGTGCTTGACAAAATAGTATATTTTTAATTAAAAACTGCTTACAAATTACTTGTGTATAGTAGCAAGTCTGAAAGTGATGGAAATACACACACCTTCCTGCTCTCTCTAGGATTTCTGTCTTTTTAGGCAAAGCTAGTGAATCACATCTTAGACAAACATATCAAAAGGAATCTGGAGGGATGCCACGGAAAGCAGAAAAAGTTAATTGCCATAAGAAGCATGTACTTGTTGTACTCCCACGCTCTCCCTGTCTGGGTTTTACCTCACAGTGCAGAAAACTTAGCTTGTAATATCAACAACCCACAGACCTTCCTCTAAAACCTGACATCTCTCTGGGGTTATTCACGGCCCCTCTGTGTCGCCCCTCACAGAGGAGGCATTGTCCAGGAATACCACAAAAATTTGCAGAGTGGGAATCGTTAAACTAATTTTAGAGTTGATAGTATAAAACATCTTCTCTAACTTAATCCTGTTTTTTCTAAATTGAGACTGAAGTTATTCACCCAGAGCCACAAATTAGTTTCTAAACCATCACTTATTTAAATGGCCCAAATCAGCACCTTAAAGCAGTGAAATCAACCGCTGCTTCTGAGTTTTACAACTTCAACCATGCCACCCGTTTCCTGCCATGGGATTATATCAAATTCTGAACATGCACAAGTCACTTTTGTCTCTCTGGTTTTTTTTTTTTTGTGCTGTGCCATGTTCCACATCGTTGCTAATTGCAGACTTCAGACCCACAAAGATTTTCATTTTCAGCCCAGCAGGGAAACCAACGAAAAGGAAAAGAACTGATTCAACCCATGCAGTGACTCAGCCTTTTAAATGATTAGATTAATTTACATTTTCCACTTTGCCACATTTCTCTGTGCCAGTACAAATTCTGTAACGACCTGTGGTTACCAGTGGAAATGATGAAGATCCTTGATTATACAGAATCAGAGCTGGACTTAGTTTTTTGAGATCATGAAAATATCACTCTGCTTTTTGTCACTCAGATGGAATTAGGATTAGTCCGGCTCGTAATTACTGCTATCTGAAAACACTTGTATCCAAATAGTGCTCAGAGTTAAAAAGCAGCCTCCTATTAGACTTGAACAGTTTCACCCTGCGGTGAAGACTTTGGTTGACTGAATGTTTCCACATTTTGTTGAACGCTGCAAGATGACTGGCTTCTCAATGTGTTTTACAGGCAAAAACTAAAAACCTCTAATCCTGTGGTTTGGACTGTTAGAAAGCAGACTGATGAGTCAAAGTAGATGTTACAGGTCTCTCTTGACAGCGGACTAAAGTGTTTTTCAAGCCTCACTCACTGCCTGAGGGAAAACTTGCTGAAACTGTGATACCATACATGTCAGACTCTTAAATTAAAAATCAATTCCCTTCAAATTCAAAAATACTTTATTAATCTCAGAGGGAAACTGAAGTTTTTACTTATGTTTTTTTTTTAAACAGCTGTTGTAGGTGTTGATGGCTGAAGGCAGGATGGAGCTTATGTGTTGGTCTGTCTTGGACCGGACACTTTCCCGCATCTCTCCCCCTCTCTCATACCCCCTTTCCTGTCAGCCTACTGTCTGAAAACGAGCCACTAGTGCCGTAAAAACTCAAAAAAAAAAAATAATAATAATAACCTTCTGAAGAGGATGTTCACAGTTGTCCATAATGTTTTTTTTTTTTACCTTATGAAGAATTCTTTGTGAAATCATCCCCAGAGGTTCTAGAGGAGTTTCTAGAAGAGAACCGACCTTTCTTATTAGCTTGTCGGGCTTTTTTAAAATCTTTTTCTCTGATGTGCAAAGATGGCAGTGTGTGTCGAACCAAGACTTTTCACACATACATGAATAAACCAAGGCTCACTTTAAATCTGAGAAAGCTATTTGGACTGAACAACATGCGTACGGAAGTGGACATAGAATCCCTGTACAAGCAGGGGAACAAACAAACCAAAGAAAGCTACAGCTAAAACGCTACAAAGTGGCTTCTCGGCTTGTGACCAAGCAGTGGGTTGAAGAAACTTGAATGACATCTCTTACTTGTGCTCCCAAGCTGTGGTTATCCCCTGCAGCTGATGGCCCAAACAGCTCTGTGTTCCCCAGCACCAACAATTCTATAACGTCCTCCACCCATCTGCAAATGAGATTGGAGGAGATTTATGGTTGTTTGGATATACCTTTGAACACTGAATTTGGAAGTCCGAGTGAAACAGTCTCCAAGGTGATTGTCCTCCACTCTCCCGCTTGTGGATGCTTGTATTCTCCATTGTTCAAATGTGGCCAGCATGACCACTGTTATAACCAAACCAGCTGAGTTTATATGTGATCAGGGGAATTAAGTTGTCATTGAATACTATGGGTCCACCAGAAAATGTAATCAACCATTTAAGGTGGGAGTTGTAACAAATGTTTTAATGTTGTCTAAGCCTACAAAACATGAGGTATACATTTTAGTGCAAAAATGCAAAGTTAAACATTTACTGTTACACGCAGCTTTTGGTTTGACCCACTCTGGCCATTGTGATCCTTAATAATTTTATACTCAGTTTATAGTCAGTGAGTTTTTTGAAGCATGTTTTTTGAAGCATGTCCACTGCGGTGGGCTGTGAAAAAAGCAAAACAACAAAAAAATCTTTACTGTGAATTGCTTTTATTTCTCCCCATCAGGCTTCTGCCCACAGACTGATATCAGGCCCTTTTTAACATAATTTGATAACCTTATCCTGGCTGATTAGTTTCAGTTTTGCAGTAAATCATCAGAAGTTTCTCTCTCTAAAATTTTCTTGTTTTCTCATGTATTTCTCATATTGGTTTAATAAAACCAATTTGCACCATTAAACATTTATATTTGACCTTTCATCTTTACCATGAATCTGTAACTTAATTTTTTTCTGTGTATATTTGTGAACAAACTCAGATTTATAACATTAAAGCAAATTAAAATGTGACATTGATGTAGAAGCTGAATCAAAGCTCATCTTAAGCTCTGTGGTTTGTCTGCATCCAGAGCCAATCTAAAGACATAAGATTAACAGTTTCTATTCTGGGCTCCCATCTGTTTTTCCTTTTTTAAATGAAAAGGCAGACAACACACTTTTCTTACTGACTATCTTGTTTTGTTTCAGCTGGGATGAGAGCAGCTCCATCAGCAGCGGACTCAGCGACGGTGATGGCGATGGCTCAGAAAACCTCAGCTCAGAGGAATTCAACGCCAGCTCATCTCTGACATCCTTGCCAAGCACTCCTTTGGGATCAAGACGGAGCTCTTCAGTTATGGTGAGCATTGAAAATGCATCTTCACTCCATTCTAGTGTGGATTAAAGATGATAGTTTACAAGTTGAACTCCTCCCAATGCTCTTACTTTCCTGCTCTCATTCTAAACCAGCCAGTTAACAGGTAAACTACAAGCTAATGCTGATGCTAAGCAAACCATATATTAAACTTACAAGTGCAGAAGAAATGCAGTATCCTCCGTGTGGCTCATTTACATATTAAAGTCCGAACCAAAGTTTAACATCTTGACTGATATTCACCCTCGTTTTGCTTATTTTGTTTTTGGCATGAATCTCAGAAATGTAACACTAAGACCAGCTATTATGGAGCCACTAGAATCTGGCAATGACTGACAATGACATCATAACCAACAGAAAATGTTAATATTTTTTGTACATGTCAAAACATGTACAAATGCAAAAAATTCGTTAATGCACGTTTTTCAGTAAATTTAATACTTTTATTCTGCACCACTTTAGATGTGCTGTGGATGTACCAGATTTGAAAATAAAATTGTTCAATTAAAAAAACTGTAGCTATGAACTTTTATGTGTCCCTAAAAATATAGAATATCTGCTAGTCTTTTGTATAATGTTTTAAAGTATAATTTTGGAAGCAAACTATGCCCCAGCCAACAGTATGACTGTATATCCATTCATAAATCCTAAAGAAATTAACAAAATTGAGGATTGTGGAGCCGAAAAAACCCTGGTTGCTTATTCAACACAATTCCAGACTAATTCCTGAAAGGGTTACATTAGTCTGTTTAAACAATTATATGCAAGCATTCAAGATACTCGGACGTCAAACCATACAATTCAGGAAAGAGACGTGGTTTGTGTTGCAAAGATAATTATCTTTTAGTGTGAAATTTGAAAATCAATCCCTTAACAAAAGCAAAAGAATTTGTAAGGATCCTACCTAAAGCTTTAAATAATTAAAAGTAATTTTTAAAAATGAAACAAGCTTTGTACTGACATGGTTAAAAATCCACATTGTGAAGAAAATCTATAAAAAATAACAAAAACTCACAGAAATACATATAAAAAGCTTATTTTTCTGTAATGATTTATGTTACATTTGGAAAAACGAGGGGAAGCTTGCCTGTATATGAATATAATTTCAGCTGTGGGTTGGGGCCTAATGTTGTATTGATGTATATATTCCAAGTTAAAATGATGCAGTGTAAAAAATGAGTGCCATTAGTAGGAATTGGCATTATTAGAAATGGGAAAGCATTATCTCAAGGCGTTAGCCAGAAATAATTGAATAATGATTAAAATCTTTTGGAGTGACCAAAACTTGAAACCATTAAATTTGATTTAATGGTCCTAATAAATTTGTGTATTTTTATAGTGTATAGAAATGTCTTGTCTCAGTTATATGTGTATGGAAATACTGTATCATGCGTTTTATTTTTGATTTATATTAGTGTTGCTCCCACCTTTCCTGTAGATAAACAACAGACTCACTTTTCCTAACTAGACCATGCTTGGTTGGAGAACATCGCCATTATTTCCACTCTGAGCCATCTGCCACTTTATATCACTTTAATAACATGCCAGGAAACTGCATGCCTGATTTTGTCCTTAGTGCCTCCTCCATTTGCACCACATGATATCTATTTAAGAGTTACTGTGTTTTCTTCTAAAAATAGCAAATTAACATTTTCCTCCTGAACATTATCATTATTTTTCCTTTATTTGTGGTATTTAATTATTTTAGTTTCGTTTGCATTATTCCTCTGCAAACTAGTTTGAATACAAAACAGTGTCAGAAACCAGTTTATTTTATGGACAACAAATTCTGCATTTGATTGTCAGAAGGATTGGAAATCTTCAGTTTTATTGTGATAATCACAATAAAACTGACTTGTTTGGATGATGTAACAGTCTTTCCCAATATCATAAAATCTATCCTTATTGGATTTTGATTCATTTCAATTTAAAAGTCTGTGACTGATGTGATGTAATATCACCTCACATTTTCTCATCCCGAAATTTAAGGACCAAGTATATCATAAAGCTGACGATGTGGATCAATATTTTAATCTTATGTATATTTATATATGTATATTTTTACAGTTAATTATTTAATCCATATACCAAAATGGATCAAGGTATTGTTACACTACCAATTATTACTTGTGCTATAAATCCTCATGTCCTTTCTTCAGCTCCGCACTGATGCAGAGAAAAGATCCCTGGTGGAAAGTGGCCTCTCCTGGTACAGCGAGGATGGCAAAGCCAGTTACAAGCTTGACAGCTGCAGCTTCAACTCAGGAAGCCTCAAAACCGAAGCCCCAAGCAAGTGGAGAAAGAAGCCTCCAAGCCTCAGTGAAGATTTTGGGGTTAAAGGAGATATGAAGAAGCCTCAGAGTTTGGGTCAACCAGGAAGCTTCAAGAAGGGCAGAAATCCTCCAGTGGGCGTGACCTCCCCCATCACCCATACTTCTCAAAGTATGCTCAAAGTTGTAGGTGAGACTCTCGGGCATAATTTCCTTATATACATTTCTTCACCAATCCAAGTCATAAATTATCTGCCTGATTTCTAAAGGGAAAACTTGAAGTCTTTTTCTGAAACAGCACAAAACCAGACTTCTGTTTGTTATCTGAAAGGATGAAGAGCTATTTTAAGTCCTGCTCTGATTTAAACCACACACTTCATGAAAAAAGAAAACAAATCTCATTGTAAAGTTAGAAATACGTGCTTCTATTATTTAATGAGTGCCTGAATGAAATTCCCTAAGTGTCCTTTTAACTATTACAAAGCATACCATGTTGATACAATAAGCCTTTAATTTTATTACCACAGTGTATTACTTTTCATTCAATGTTCCTATGATTAATTCCACGTTTTGACCCACTCGGTGTCCTCAATCAACAAGTCTGGGGTCTTGAGGTCTGCTAGAGGAATTAAACTAAACAATAAAGATTTATCTTTATTTGCTTTAAAGGCATAAAAGCATTACATAAAAATTAACAAAACCAACTACCGTGGTTTTTGATGCTGTTTATAATATCATTAAACCCATTGCTAATTATTTTTGTAGATTCAACCAATAGCTTGGGTCGTGAGTTGACTTGACCTGCAGATTTTCTCTCATATGTAAAGAAAACGTTTTCTACATTTTTACCTGTTTTAATAATTTTATTCAAACATTATTGGTTGCAAAAGAAATGGCATATAACAAAATATATTATTTTGACTAAATACTGGTGCTTTAGTGGGTTTTTCTACCCTGTATTCATCTCCACTTGTGCTAAAAAAGGCTCTTTAAATTCAGATTAATTCTTTCTTCCCTAAAGTCTGAAATTTGTATCTGTTGGCTAAGGCATGGCTCAGGGCAAGCAGGACAATGCTAGAAACTAACTTTTATGACTAAAATAATTTGTTTTATTGTTTCTTCTCTTCTGTAGCGGCTAAGAGTGAGAAGCCTCTGGACAAATCCAAAATGTCCATCAAAACTGCTGGTCTGCAGCGGTCCCGTTCAGATGCTGGCAGGGATATTCATGGAGAGCACCGCAAGCCCCCATCAGGTTTGGTTAAACCATCCGCTGGAGGCTCCTTTGGCTACAAGAAACCATCATCAGCCACTGGTACTGCAACTGTGATGACAGCAGGGGGCGCCCATATCCCAGGAGGCTCTGCAACTGTGGGGAAAACTCCCAAGTCATCTGGCATCCCTGTCAAACCCGTAGGTGGAGGAACAGGCTTGGGCAGAAAAAACAGTTTCGATGCCAGCAGTGAGCATGGCTTCCTGGGGCCAAATGCCCGGAACAGCATTCAGTACCGCAGCCTGCCTCGGCCAGCCAAATCGAGCACTCTGAGTGTTATTGGACGCCCAGCAGCTCGTCCCGTCAGTGGCACCATTGACCCTACAATGCTGAGTTTGAAACCTGTTTCCATAGTCTCCACGGGACCCAGGATTAAAGAGCAAAGTGGCTGCAGTGGTAAAATGTTAAACAGAACGAGTACAGGCCCAGTGAACCAAACAGATAGAGAGAAGGAAAAGGAACGGGCCAAAGCGAAGGCTGTTGGTGTGGAAATGGACTGTGGCTCTCTGAAAGGAGAAGACAGTCAGTCTGAGTGTGCAGGAGAGTCTACTGTAAAACTGCACAGCCTGAGAAGAACAAGCAGCAGCAAATACCCTGAGCTATCATCTCCCACAACACCAAGGTCTCTCATTAAACTACAGCTCACCCACATTATAAAAACACTGCTCACTTTTTGCCTCTTTTGGTTTACAGATAGTTTTCTTTTTTATCTTTGATGCAATGAGTAATAATAACAATGGAAGGCTAAAGAATATATTCAGAGTAATCTGAATAATAGGAACTTCTTTCAACGAATTTATGTTGCAGCTACTGTAACAATAGTAGCTTAAAAATTGTTTTACTAAGTCTTCATATCCAATTCCTTAAACTGAACTTCCCAAGCTTGTTTTACTAAGACTCTGTAGTTCATCTACAGCGGATAAAGACAGTACCTAATTTGAGAAAACCTTACATCATATAGCTGTTTTTTTGTTCTTCTAGTTTTATAATCTGCTGTTTTCCTAGGATGCTGAACACCAAGTCTCTTGGTCGCCCACCCAGCTTGGCTCACCTGGACAAGATGAATTCAAACAGTCTGGACTCATGTGTGACCATCCAGGACCTTCCACCTAAAATACCACCATACTCAAAGCTCCAAGACCTGGCTGCTTCCAGCAAATCCACCCGGCTCACCCCGAGCCCGGCGCCAGTCCTCCACATTGATTCTCCCAATTATACCAGTGAAAGCCTGAGCTTGAGTGGATCTCCATTGCTCTACCCCAAACTTTCTAGCATGCATCGCAGCTTGGAGTCCTTGCCCCTCCAGATGAGTGTGCCATCCACTGTAAGGCTTGTGCCACCAGATACAAGCGATAAGGAAGAGAGGACTGCAGGAACCTGGAGAGGAGGGAGCAGAACTTCGCTCAACCTCTCAGATAGGCAAGTTGGCTCTTTGTTTTCAAAGTAGGTTGTGGCAAAACATATTTCCATCAACTGCTCTTTATTTAAAGGAAAATTCTGGTGTTATTCATTTCAACTCAACTAATCAAAAAATAAACCTTACTTTCATCCCATTGGAAGAAAACAGTTTTTGACTCTGGTGTGGAAGGAAGACAAAAAACAAAGACAAACATGTAGTGAAATTAGATTATGTTAATTTATATCCAAATTCATAAATAATCATCTCATTATTCCTTAATGTTTTTCTAAGAAGTAAATGCTACTTTTATAGAAGGGGATCTCTTTTACATTTTTCTGTGAAATTAGTAATGGCAACAATTAATTAACTACTCAGTTAGAGTATAACGATTTAACAAAACTTCACTACAACTTTTATAACCTAAATTTAAATGAAAATTAGAATTTGGTTATTTGACCAAAAATGTATAATTTCTGAAAAAAGTTAATGAAAAAATAAAATAACTAACAGGAATTTAAAAGAGAAAAGTGTTTTGGTTGAATCTAAATTTAAACTTATAAGAGGGCAGTAAATATTTGGGGCCTACTGGTTCTTAAAGGCGACTAAGGTGACATTTTTTATTGATTATTTATTATTCTAATGTTCTGACCTGAAAGGAAAGAATGAGAAAGTAGAAGAATCTAAAGGTCAGGGGACATCTGTGACCCATGCAGTACCACAACCAGACAGCAGCTATGTAGAAAAATGGAAACTTCACAATTTAGGTCTGAATTGGCCTTTATAAGAAATAATTGTTTCTGGGCACAAAAATAAGACAAATCCAATACAAACCTTCACATCCGTTAACAGCTACTGACTCAGAGCATCTATGCACAATAATCCCCAATGTCAGTTTTTTACTTTTTAATACCTCAGGAGGACATTGTTAGAATTTCACTTGGATGCACTGGTGCCTAATAAAAGCTGTTTGAGCTAATCTGAATAAAAGATGCATCAAGTTGAACAAAGTTCACATTCAAGGTTAACTGACTACAAACCCTAAAACAACATTGGCAGAAAGGACTGCATTTGTCTTTGCCACTGACAATTTGCTCTGTGTTTTTTTGTAAAGTAAGCATATTTTTATGTGTGTTGGCAGCCAGAAAACATTTTGTTTGGCTTGTATGGGAACTGAAAGTGTGGGCTGTCATTATGAATAAGAGTTGAAGGTTTGGAACCATCATGGAATTGCTGTTCGGTCACAGTGAAGATCATCCAATCTATTTTCTGGCAAACGACTGCATGCAATCCTATGCAGTTTTTTTCCAAAATCTTTTATATGGCTTAAATTTACATGCATTGTGATATAAACCAATGCTATGTCTTTGAAATATTAAATATTCTGGCAAAGCTCAGTATCTATAAGCTGTTGAAGAAGATCCTGTGAAACTAGTAGTTTTTGCAGAAGACTATCCCAAGCTTAATGTTTTAACTCTGTTGTTTTTTTTTCTACAGTTTGCAAACAGACCGGAATACTTTGCCAAAAAAAGGCTTAGAGTGAGTCCGACTAGCACGGCATGTTTTTTTGTTTTTCTTATAATTCCCAGTTTATTGTTATGTTTTCACTAAAACATTCTCATCTTTAGGCGTTATGGTTCAAGCCTCTCAGACAGTGATGGAAGCAAACCAGGAAGACGCCATTCTCACACTGTAGTTAGCATGACAGAGAGCAGCACCCCCCCTCAGCTACCTTCACCCACCCGCATTCTCCACCCTTCTTCCAGCAGAACTACTCTAACAAACATTGGTGAGTATTTCTGCTCCAGTTTAGATAGATTTAAACACCAACGTCTTGAAACAGTTTGAAACAGAATTTAAGTTTTATCTTGTTTGCTTCTTTCGTACAATAGTTGCCCCAATTTCCTGCGGCACCCCAAGGATATCACGCTCCAACAGCACAGGGCCCTCCGGTGACTCAGCCTGTGATCTGTACGGATCTTCCCCCCTGGGCAGCAGTATGTCTCTGGCTGACCGGCCAAAAAGTATGCTGCGATCGGGGTCCTTCCGTGAGCCAGGAGAGGATGGTGAGTGTTGTGCTTTTGCTCTCTTTTGGTTGAATACCTCAACATAAACAGTTGATTTCTATGCCCACAAAAAGAAGTCTTACTTCAGGCTGAATGTAAATTTAGTCACAATTTGAAACGGTAGATTCCACTTTCGCACATTAATTTATCTACCTTTTAGATAAAATGAAAGTTTTAAAACACAACTTCTAACAACAAATTGAACATCTCATAGATGTATCTGCTATGATTGCTTGATTATAGGAATTATTGGCATATTTCATTTTCTTTACTATCGTTGTATTTTGTTACAATTGGATAGACAAAATAGTAAAAAAAAAAGCTCATCCCACCTTTATGTATTATTTTAATACCCCTTAAGAAAGTCAGAATCCCAAAGTATTTCTCTGTAGAAACACATTCTTAATTATTCATTGAATAATCTCATTTCCACAAGTTTAATTGTTATTTTTCGATTAACTTAATGCTATTTTAAATTTATATCGTATATGTTTCTATTCTGTTGATATAAAACCATAGTTTTTCTACTTTGTCTTTTTTCAGTACACGGCTCTGTGCTCTCGTTGGCATCCAATGCTTCATCTAACTATTCTGCGGTGAGTCAATACAACTCTCATATGGATAAAAAAACCATGAACATTCATGACATTTGCTGCATTTCAGTCCTTATGGTTTAAACTGTTTTTAAAAAATGTCCTGCATAAATTCTCAGTCATCCGGATCATTGCAACTGCAACACAGGATTAAACTGAACCTTTGCTCAGTTTTTTTGAGTATTTCGACACCTCCATACTGCTTAAGTATAGCAGCGCTCCAACTACAGGTTGCTCTAGTGCTAGTTCCTCAGAAAAGAACTGAGTGAAAGTCCTCTCATCTTCCAATTAAGCCTGTTTTGTTATTATTTTAAACAGCATATTTAACATCAAATATTAAGTAATATCATTAAAACATAAAACAACTTTCAATGAAGCATGGTATGTTTTTTCAGCATGGAAAGAACTGCCTAATTAGAGAATCTCTTTGTTTCTTAGCAGTAAAGGCTGTGACTAGAGGTTGTATTCCTTGTGATTTCATATTTAATTTCCGAACAGGACATACTGTATATTAACATAGATACATTCCTTTCTTCACTTTATCCCCTGTTCTTCTTTTGATGCTTCATAAGAATGAGGAAAGAATACAAGGAGAGGTAAGGCTCATGTTAAACCGATCTGCTCTGTCATCTTCAGGCCTGTTGGGAATGTGTGCCAGGAAAACCATGACTCTTTATTTCAGCTCATAACTCACTGGGTTCATTTATCTTTAGTATTATTTAATCTCTAATGCCCCTCCTAAAAACACAATTATCTGTCCAAACCCAATACATTTTTCAGGGAATTCTCTCTGTTTTCAAGTATAAGAGTGCTTTTATTTTTTGTGGTTTAGTGAGCTACACATGCATGTTGTTGGTGTGTCTTAGTTGTAAACAAAACAAAGGACCCACCCCTGAATCATAGTGATTAAAATCCAAACTGAAGTCTTAAGTACTGTTAAAGTTTAGTCTAAAGACCAGTTTTTTTGCATCTTGAACCTGATTTAAAATTTGTCTGCAGCAAATCCGCAAGTTGAGACGAGAGCTGGAGTCGTCCCAGGAGAAGGTTGCTGACCTCACTATGCAGCTTTCTGCCAATGTGCGTTTTGTTGTTATATGTGTTTCTTTTTACTCTCAATCTCTTTGGAACTTTCTATTTTAAGATTTGTACTTAAGATGTTTTTTTTTTCATCCCTGCTTCGTATTACTTCTGTTTGAACCTTTTAATGCATGAATTTGACACATTAAACTGGCTCAAAGTCAGATTTCTGCCTCTGAAAAATATATAAAGTTATTTATTTTCTTTTTTATTTATTTTCAACTTTACTACATTGTTTTGGTCTTGATGTTTCAGTTTAAGTAAGTAAATGAAGTCCACCTTTGTGTGTTTGTTTTTCTTTATATTAGTACATTAAAGATTCTTCCCAGATCTAATGCAACTGTCCCTTTCTTTATACCTTGGCTGTTTTGACTTCTGGATTCACTACTGCCCCCTGCCTGCATCCCACTGACTCACAACTTTGGATGCTGGGTGTAGCAGCTAGGCCAGGTTTGTTAGAGCGTAACTGTGATGAACTTTGGAGTTGTGATGTGGTATAGTACATCCCATTGGCTAGAGTTATAAATAAATAATAATTTTATGATAAAGTTCTTTTAAGTCTTCTTAAGTAAAACCTATGTGTGCTTTCAGTTTTCTTTGCTTTTTTTAAAGAAAAAAATGCTTCCAGTTTTTTTTTATGAAGCACACAACAACTATTTTATTCCATTACTGTCTAAATGCTTTTAGAAATCATTCAAACTGTTGAGATGATATTTGTCATGCATACTATACCATATGTGCATACTACCATATGTGGAAAAAACTCCCCTCAGGATTTACTCTTCAGCACAACTCTCAGCTTTATTTGTTTCTTGTTGCATGTCATCCCACCTCTTTTGTTTCCCACCTATCAATGTCCTTTCACTCATTCTCTTTAGCAGCAGAGGCAACTAAAATTTTGGTGTGTATAGATTAAGTTTTAACTTGTCGCTTTAGAAAATTACGTCAAGTCAGCAGCAATAATGTGTAAACAAGCTGCAGTAGAAACACAAAGTTGCACAAACATTTTAAAGAAGCGATAAGATCTTAGATCTTTCTTGGAATATGGTTTAAAGTCAGAGGCATCTATTAAAAAAAGGAAGCCTGGAAGACATTGGCTTTGATTAAATCTTTTATTATTTGTAAAATGTTTTATCTTAGATCTATCAGATAAAAAACAATAGAAAATTTGAAAAAAACATTTTTTTCCAGTGAGCCAAAGATGAATAGCAAAAGTTTTGTCTGTCTAAAAAACAAAACAAAAAAAGGACAGCCCCAGAGACTATGCAACAGTCATGTCTGCTTTAGAAGTCTCCTGTTTTGGATGAGTTTTGGGTTTCTTCACTAATCCAGGTTAAATATTACAGTATGGGTCTCGCAAGCATTCACTTCATTTAAAAAAACAAGCCTACTCTTTCTAATTTGATCTATCTATAGCTTCACATCCCTGCTGTGCATCACCTTTATCACCCTAATGTTTGCTTTCAAGCCATTTGTTTGATGTGCTGACTGAGGCTGCAGAACACTTTCATTCAGCTCATGCCTCGTACATCTCACTCCTTCCCATCTGCACACATTGTGTCCCTTTGTGGTTGTTTACCCATCTTTCTTCTTGATGCAGGCTAATCTGGTCGCAGCGTTTGAGCAGAGTCTGGCGTTGATGACAGCACGTCTGCAGACACTATCGGTCTCCTCGGAACAAAAGGTAACTTGTTGATATAAATAATTAATTAATTCTGTTTTGCCTTGTTAACAATCCAAATGTGGCTTTGTCCAACCATGACATCATCTTACTGTTTTAAAACATTTTTTACTTTAATCTGTTCAAAACATGTTGTTTACAAATTGGTTTTTGGTTCATTAAAAAATTGTACCTTAAAAAAACAAATTCATATTCAGTCTTTTTCACTTTATCTCATTGTGATTTATAACCTTCTAGTTTCTGTCAAGTCGGGGGTGTAGCTCTTAAGTTTATCCAGGAACACAGATGAGGGTCAAAGTTTACATTGTCAGAATAATCCATGCTGTCACGAACCACTTAGCACAACCTGAAAGCTTGAGTGAGAGCTCAAGGACTCGCCACACTCCTCAGCTCAAAACACACTTTCAGTTCAGGGTTTCAGCTGTTGTGAACTGTTCTCTTTCTCCAGGACTCGGAGCTTACTGAACTAAAACAGACCATTGAGGTTTTGAAAGCCAAAAATACAGAGGCCCAAGAAATCATTCAGAGTGCTCTTAGTAACCCAGAGATCACACCTAAAGGTAGAGATTGTGATACCAATTTAGATCCTAATGAAGTTTTTACTAAGTACTTTATCAATACTTTTTGTCTCATTTTTTCCTTTGTAATTCAGAGCTGCTGATAAATCGCCAGAACTCATCAGAGAGCATCTCCAGTCTAGCAAGCACTACAAGCCACTCAAGCATGGGAAGTCTCAAGGAGCAGGAGGCCAAGAAGAAGAAAAAGAAGAGCTGGGTGAGAAAATAAAGGCACAAACATACCTCATTATTGAGCAATGAGAACACAAGAAATCCAAACTTTTGTATTTTACAAGGGTCTTTGTTTCTGCAGAATTAAAGATGAACACATGTATTTGGATAATTTGTCCGGATAAGCTTGCTTTTAGTTTTTCATAGCAAGCATATCACCAATGTAAATTGACTGGATTTCTTTAGCTTTTCTTCACTTAATTCACATTAGGATTCTGCATCCTTTATATATATGTGCAGTGAAATGGCTAATCTAACGGATAAATAAAAATATATGCTGTGAGATATTTCAATGTTTCAGGAAGAGAACATTAACTGACAAGAAACAGAAAAATTAACTGAAGGAGCAAAAGAGATGTAATAATGGAGAAATGTAAATAAAAAAAAACAATATTAACAGATTTTACTATCCAAACAATGATAACAGAAAATGCCAACCAAAACACAGAGCCACAAAATTTGGCTGAACTTAGTATTAGACATATCACATTTAGGACAGGTCACATTTCAGTAAAAACAAAAAAAGAATCCTAGAAACCAGGATGCAACGATTAACTGAAGCATCTCTAAATCTAAAAATAACAGAATTATCCTGCATTTTCATGCATACCTATGAATCTCCTATTTTTCTCCACATGGTTTTAAGTATGACTCTATTCTCTCCCTCATGCTCCCCTTTTTATTGTAGGTCTTTGAGGTGAGTTATGTTGCAAAAAAAAACAAAAAACCTCTAAGCTCTCTCCTATATTCCAGCCTGCATGTTTTTAATGAGTCATACTTAAGAAACTTTTGAAAAATTAACATATCAGCATAAAGCATTTTTGTTTATTCATTACGCTCCTCATAATTTTATCTCTTCAAACAATCCAGCATCTCATTCTGCATGTGTTTCATCTGTTTAAGTAATTGTTTTATTTGAGAGATTTTTCTCAAATGCATTCTGCTAAATATAGTCACAGATTTATATCCTATTTAACATCAGCTCTAAATAATCTATTTAATTTACAGATTGTTTTCCCATAACTTACACACCCATTTAAACATTTTTTTGTTTCTGAATTGCTTTTCAAAATTTAACCTACAACCATGTTTATTGTAATATGGACTGTTAAGCACTTTCCATTGAAGATTTTAATTTTTTTGTTGTATAATAGCTAAAAAATCCTCCTAAATGCTTAACCGGGTTTTATTTCCTGTAATCAGCTGCGTAGCTCCTTCAACAAAGCTTTCAGTAAGAAAGGCTCAAAGTCTGGGCCGTATGCTGACATCGAAGAGATCGCCACCCCAGAGTCCTCGGCACCCTCTTCCCCGAAGGTCAGCTTTGTTGGCGATAACCCTCAGCAGCCAATGAAATCATCAGCCTTTGCTTCATCAGCAGGGTAAACCTCCATAAACTATCCAGTCTTGATGTTCATATTTGTGGTTTTAAACCTATTTAATAAACAGATCAAAATATCTGTCTGGCTCAGATTTGCTGTGAGCTGTTTGAGTGTTTCAGGAAGAGAACATTTACTGACACAGATAACATAGTTTCTCTAATCTATCCTGATGTTATTTCTTTTTTTTATCCAGACACTGTGAAGGCGATGATGTGGCCGATGATAAAGTTGTAACAGAACTGCGTTCAGAGCTGTGGGAGAAAGAGCGAAAGCTCACAGACATACGCCTGGAAGCTTTAAGCTCTGCGCATCAGTTAGAGCAGCTGCAGGAGGCGATGACTAACATGCAGGTATATGTGCTTGTCTATTTATGAACATTTGTATTCTAAACAGTTGAACATAAAGGAATTTGCTTTCAACAGAAAATTTCAGAATGTTGCTACAATCATCACTCATGCAAGGTTTATAGTATGTTTCTTCCTTCTTCCAGTAAGATGTGGGATTTTTACTTATTTATTTTTATTGCAGAGGACAGTGGAGAACCTGAAGACTGAGAACGATAAGCTGAAGACAGGTAGTCTGTCTCCTTGTCCGTCTCCTGGACCCTCCAGCTCTGTGTCACAGTCCTCTGGTCTCACAGCCCTGGGGAGTTCATCCCCCCGTCAGTCAGTAGCCATGCACTTGCCCAAAAGCCACAGCAGAGGGCTCAGTGAGGGGAGCAGCTCAGGTACAGCCCAGTCTACGACAGGAGTAAAACTGGGTCGTTTGACATTGAGGAGAAGCTACAGGCTGGACAACTTAAATCAAATACCTCTGCACTGAAAAAAATCATAGAATTTAGTTAAAACTGATATAAACTGCAGTTTGAAAAGTTATCAACAATACTTTTTCAAGCTTGGGGGTCCTAATAAAACACTCAGTCAATCTAAGGAACACTAAGGCCCCAATTTGTGAAGTTTTTGATGTTTAGAAATCTATATCGTCTCACGTTTTTTTAAGATCTTCATTTTAATTTCTACACTTCTTTATGTCCTTTGTTCTCCTCAGCAGATGTCCACCCTGCTGATTCACTCAGCCTTTCCTCACAGAGGGATGATCATCGCGTCAGAGTAGTAGTTTGTGTGGCAGATTTACGGGTTTTTAAAGATGTATGTTGTTTTCCTTTCTCTTTTATTTAGTTTTTATTGATGATTGTACATTCTGTATCACCTAATTATTAATACTTCAGCAGGAGGCTAAACCCCAGGATTTCTTCATTGGAACTGTCAGGGTCAATGGCAGGATGGACTGGGTCATGTTGGATTCTGCAGTCAGTCAGGCTTTCAAAGTAAGACACTGACTTTAAATGACCTAAATCCTTTGCTTCAGGCAAGGTTTTTGTACAAAAACACAAAAACACAGCTGTCACTGATTTTTGTTTTGTTTTTTTCATCAGGTTTATATAGCCAAGGTGGACCCCACCTCCAGCCTGGGTCTTTCCACAGACTCAATCTACAGTTACAGCATGGGTCACATTAAAAGAGTGCTGGGAGGCGAAGCACCTGAGACACAGCCATCTCGTTGCATGTCACGAGGTCCAAGCAGCATCACAGTGGCACTAAAAGGTCTGCAGACTTGAATAACTCTTCAGTTTGAATTTTAGTTCCAAAATCTTTTATTGATTTGCAATAGGCAACATTTTCGATTGACTGTGTATGCATTGATTATGTAAAATACAAGTTCAAATTGACCCTATTGAGCTTTGATTCAAACAACAACTAGGCATTGGTTTGTAGGTGGTTGGTTCATCCCTTCACCTTTGCACATAGGAGTTGTAGGCGAGCTGTACTGGTAGCCAAAGCTCAAGCTGAGCGATAAGCAACATGATCTGAGTGCTAACAGATCCAGCTGGCCAACCAGCCTCAGACACATGGGCCCCAAAGACGTGTAAAGAAGATCGCCCTCTTGCAGCTTGGGGGTTGGGCATGTACAGACTTCCTACACTCAAAGCAGAGTTATTTTCAGAGGGAAGAGTTTGAGCTTAGTGAGGCTTATAAAGGAAATGGGAGGTGATAAATATCTCTTTACAAAATATCCTCTTGCCAATGCCCAACCTGTTTGAGTACATATTCATTGTGTTATTGATTCCAGTTATAGTTTAAGACTGCTCTTTATCATGCCTCAAACTGATAATAGATAGTAATCAACTTTATTGCTCATAGCAGCCGTTTTTCATTAGATCATTCTCACTTCCTCTCGTTATAATCAGGTTTGAAAGAGAAGTGTGTCGACAGCCTTGTGTTTGAAACTCTCATCCCAAAACCCATGATGCAACATTACATAAGTCTCCTTCTCAAACACCGCCGTCTCATCCTGTCCGGGCCGAGCGGAACAGGTAAAAGTTATCTTGCTTCCCGGCTGGCCGAGTACCTGGTGGACCGCAGCGCCCGCGAAATCACGGATGGCATTGTGATCACTTTCAACATGCACCGGCAGTCCTGCAAGGTAGCAGAACATGAGATCAATACGTTATGAAGTTTATTTTGTCAGTCAGGATTTCATTGTTTATATGGTTTGTCTTTGCCCCTCTTTTTTTTTAAAGGATCTCCAGCTTTATCTTTCTAACTTGGCCAATCAAATAGATCGGGAAACGAGTTCATCAGAAATCCCATTGGTTGTTATTTTAGATGACATTCATGATCCCGTATCCATCAGTGAGCTTGTTAATGGTGCTCTCACCTGCAAATATCACAAATGGTAAAATGATACAAAAACGCAATTCATAAATGTATGATGAGTGTTAAAATGATCTTAAATGTGGGACTTTGTCTCTCCATTTAGTCCTTACATCATTGGAACAAGCAATCAGCCCGTGAAGATGATGGCAAATCACGGCCTCCATTTAAGCTTCAGGTTGGTTTAACTGTACAGTTCGATCACAATAAATTTTTCATTTTTATTGTATTAAAGACTTGTTACAGCCTTTTAAACTGTTAAACATCTGACATAATAAGCTCAAAGCCAGTTTTTTATGATTAAGGATGCGAGTTAAGAGGGAAAATCCCACCTGTTTTCTGTGAAGTATGAATGTATAGACATATATGTATATTTTTTTGATTCAGGATGGTTACCTTTTCTAACAACGTGGAACCAGCTAATGGCTTCCTTACACGATATTTGCACCGGAAGCTAATGGAGTCAGAAGATGAAGGAAGTTTAACCAATGAAGAACTCATCAGGGTTTTAGACTGGGTTCCCAAACTGTGGTACCACTTGCATGCTTTCCTTGAGAAGCATAGCACATCAGATTTTCTCATTGGTATGGAAAACAAAGAAAAAAAGACAGGAAATCGATGTATGGCTTTCACATTTCTGCATATGGTTTACATGTTTTCTAATTCACCTTCTCCTCAGGCCCTTGCTTTTTCCTGTCATGCCCGGTTTCTGTTGATGAGTTTCGGTCATGGTTTATTGATCTGTGGAACCACTCTATCATTCCATATCTTCAAGAAGGAGCAAAAGATGGCATCAAGGTAATATCTCATCACCAGGGGGCTTTTACTTGAATGTAATATTTAGCAATAATGGGATCAAAGCACATCATTCTCACAATTTCAGTTATAACAACAATTTATTAAAATCACTCTGAAGCATATATTAGTGACTTTTGCACTGAGCAGAATAGGGGGATTTTTATTTTTGCCACCACGGTTTGTATTTTGATTACACAACAGTTGAAGCTGAAAGATTATAATAAAGTTAGAAGACACTGGAATCATATGTTTGATTTATTTAACAAAACAAAAAGTTGTTTTTTTTCCACCAATTAAAAGTAAACAAAAAATTCTATTCAGTTTATTCTTATAGTGCCAATTCACAACATGTGTCATATCAAGGCGCTTTACAGAGACAATACTGTCAGAGTGGTTAAAAGTTTCCATTGAGGAAAAGCAGTTAATTGCATCGAGTCACTGATTCGCCCTGTCTGCGAAAGCAACAGCCAGTCGATGAAATCAAAGCCAGTTCTCATATTAGAGGAAGAATACTGTTAGTCACAGTATAGAAAGAAACAAAAAGACAATGATTCTAATAGAAACTGTACTCTAAAACTATGTATTATATGTTAGAAAGGAAAGAATTTGATTTTGGAAGGGATCCTTCAAACTTATCTGATGTACTATTACGTGCATCTTTTGTAGTGGTGGTTAAAGAGAATGGTTTGAATTATTTGAGATGTAATTACTGTTTACATTTCCCTTTTCCTTCTAATATATTTATATTTTATTTTTTATTTCACGGTAGCTGTAATGGAAGTCCCAAAAATCTCATTGTATCCGTTGTAGAATATGATGACAATAAAGGCTTTCTGATTCGATTCTGATTCTGAATTTTAAGTTCTAATACCTGCATTGTTTTAGAAGGAGAATAAAGTTTAAGAACCACCTTTTAATGTGTTTGCTTTTAACTCAGAAATGTAGAATCACCTTTTTCTGACAATTTAATAACTTCACCTTACTGTACACAGTCCTGTGTTTTTGTTCTATTCTATTTCTATTCTTTTTCTATTGTAGATTCAAGTAGTGAAGGAAAATTAAGAACATTTGTGCAAAATTAGAAGAAAGTAGTGTAGTTATCAACACAGATAAAGTCAGTTGTTTTAGGCATTTCTGAACTGGTGATCGGTCTTCTTTGACCCAGTTGGACAAAACTTTTTAATGGCTTCCTGTACGGTTCTAGAAAACAAAATCCAGCTCTCCTCATGTCAGCATTTGCTTTCATGTGAGGAGTTCTCATGAGAAATCCTGCCTAGACATTTTGATCATAACAACTGATGAAGTTATAAAACATTCTTTTAAAGGCTCAGAGACATTACTAGCACTGATAAACCTAAAGGCGCCTTCAAGAACATTTTTAAGTGACCGGTACCTCTTGGAGTTAAAAATATGTTGTACGCTGTCACTTTTTGTTAATATGTCAAGATAGATACGTAAATACTATCCCCAAGACCAGGTCTCCCTCATTTCTGTTTTCCTGCGTTTCACATTGCTGCGAAGACCTGATGCACTACCAGCACTGAAAAGAAAGCACTTACTTGGACAAAAATGAAAAGAAACTGCTAAACACTGACTTACACCAATGTTGAACAGAAATAAAGCAGACCCTACATACAGTAGAAGCCAGACTTTTATAAAGAAAGATCTTTGATATCTTTTATCTCTGTGCTTTTTCCCTTTTCAGTTTCCAAACATTAACTGTCTCAAATTAAATGTATGGATTTTTTGTGCATGCTTAGGTTCATGGTCAGAAGGCAGTATGGGAGGACCCAGTGGAGTGGGTGAGGGGAACCCTGCCATGGCCGTCCGCACAGCAGGACCAGGCAAAGCTATTCCATCTACCTCCTCCAAGTATCAGCTCTAGCAGTCCATGTCAGTCCGGTGAGGAGAGGCCTCACAAAGAAACTCCGCCCAGCTCTATGGAATCCGATCCTCTGGTAGGAAAGAATCTGTCATGACAATTTTTTCACATACTTTAAAACCCTTTTCTTATTAACATACGTTTTTTTCTGATTCATTTTCTCTCTTTTGTAGATGGCAATGCTTCTCAAACTTCAAGAGGCTGCTAATTACATCGAATCTCCAGACAAGGAAGATCTGCCTAAACTTTGAAAACAAACTCAGTTTTTTGAACGCAGCACTAAAGATTTTTGATTTTATGTGTTTCACTGTGTTGAAGCAATGTATAATCAAGAAGAAAAAGATCTTGAAAAAATGATTTTGGGCAGAGTTTATATAAGTGAGAATCTTTTACAGTTCAGATTCACAATATCAGAACACATAAAAAAACAAACACTTAAGCTCTTATAGATAAATAACTATATTCTGTAACAAATATGTAACAGTATACCGCCACACTAACCCTCAGTACTACTACACTGGTGCTATCTTTTTACTCTGAAATCCACTGAGTTCGGGGGATTTCTGCAAAAACATGCACCGTCCATCCTGTTTTCTCCTTAAGTGCGTGCTTGGATAGTGAGTCCTCATCAAATGGTTCTAACCTTGATAATATTAACCTTGTTTCTGAAAAGAGTATGACAGCATGCCAGACTCCAGTGTTACACGCAAAAATCTTTTCTACATATCTACAGTATACAGAAAGCCTTTTAAAGGTTAATTCTTAACACATATGCAATCCTAAACTTTACAACTCAAGCAGGTAAAAAAAATGCCTTAAAAGCAGAGATGTTCGTGTCACCTCGACCTAAGCAGATTTTACTGGTGCTTTCATCGATATCACAGCTATTCAATGCAAAATCAATTATTTCCCCAGGTCTCAGCATTTCATCTTTTCAGTTCATCATTATTTTACAACTAAAAAACATCCAACCTTTTGGTCTTTTTCAGTTTTATAGGAAATACTGCTGTCATACTCTTTTACTTTTATATAAAAATTAGCTTAAATATTAGTGATGTGGTTTAATTGCATTGCACACATCACTTTTATGGAGCACTTAACACAGGTTTATTTCATAAAAGGCAAGCAGTGCCACTATAAGGCTGCCATGAATATCAGGTATAAGATAGTTACTCCACAGGGATAGTATGATATAAGAAACGCTGTTTAATGGGGGGGAAAACAAATTAATGAATGCCCACTGAATCCGATTCAGATCGTAATTTATCTTTGAAAGAGCACAATGGTTTCCATGGTGTTGTGTATACCATGGAAACCATGGTTTCCATGGTATTGTGTATATATATATAGTGTACATACAAACGGGCTGTGTGGCAGCTTATCTGCATTAGTTGGTGCAAAAAATCGAATATACTGAACCAAATATTTTACTTTAACCTTGCATATTACCTGTCAAGTTAGTCATTTAAGTTGAGCTATGAATGTTTATCAAACACTTAAGTGTACATCAGTGTCATGTAGTAGGTGCTTTTAAAAGAAGCCTTATCAAAGTAAAACTGCAAAACACATTGTGAAATGGCTGAGCAGAGTGACTATAAAACTGTGCACGGTGAATTCCTCCACCACAGTTCTTAGACTTAAAATGAACACTCTCACCATTCATGCATAAACAGTATTGGTCAGATTTTTATGATGCTCTATAAAAATGCCCCAAACTGTTTTAGGATTGTATTGCAAAGTAGGTTAGCAAAAAGTTTGATGTCATTTCTGTCAAACTGGAAATATGACCTCCATGTGAAACAGTGGTGAAGACTCTCATGTGAGACATTGTGTGGATTTTTAACCCTCATCAGTGTAGTGCAGTATTCTTTTGAGAATATTTCTGGGTCTGTGACAAACAAAGTGTTTGGTTTTATGGACACAGATTAAATTATTAGGTGCTCAATGTATATTTATGTGAAGAGGTAAAATACATGAAATGTAGGGTATATGGTTGTGCAATATCTATAATCCCAAAATGCCCAATAATGTTTTAGCTGAATGAATGTTGTACCACTTTAATGACAGCACAATAAGGAAGTGTAATGATTTATATTGTATTCCCACAACTCTGACTGATACAAAGTAATGGATTAAAGAGACAAACAAATTAAATTTATCTCTACTGTAAATATTCCAGGTATCAAATGGTGTTGCTGGCCATTGATCACACTCTAAAGCGTTTCTGCAGGGTGATTAAAGCCATCGGGTCCTGCTTTTCATCTCATTTTCTGGTTGTTGTGCCTGTTGCTCTGTATAAGCTGTGATATGTGTTTGCTTTCTGGTGTATCAGGACTATGCAGCAACTTTTACTGGTGTTTAAAATTGGCAGAGATCTTAACTTCAATGCAGTTGCTTTGTGTTTTCATCTGGTCTTTCCTAAGTTCCTGATTTGGATTAAAATCCACCAGAAGACAGAAAGTGATAGAGGTTTGTGTTAGCCAGTCAGACATGGCCTTAAAGGAGTTGGGATTTAAATACAGGGTTCAATATATGGATAAAAAAATGTAGGATGTCTAAACAATTTTGTGTTTATGAATGGCACCAGAAGAAATGTAACTTGAGCTACAAATTGTCGAAAGACAGTTTAGGATCAAATTATGAGCCTAAATCAGTTCTAAACCTGAGTTCTTAGGCCAATACAGGTTGCTGAATAGTCATATTTTTTAAAAGCTTGTTGTGGACTAAACTAAGATTTAAGCAAAGTTATGCTGTTTGTAATGTCATGGCTGTGCAAAAGTTAAGGGTTCATAGGTGTTGTTAATGCATGTTTACTTGCTGAGTGATGAGACTAAAATGTTCACCTGACCATAGACTTAAAAACATTCTATACATTTTCTTTTTTTTTAATACCCAAATATTTGATATTCATTTTTTTAGATAATCCTTTGTAATACTTGATTTATCTACTTTGTACAGAACATCAGTGTAAAGACTGTAAATACAGTTGGTCAACATTCTGGATGCAGCAACAATCGTTGACGAGGGGAAATTAAAAAGCAACATATAGAAAAAATGTATTTCAACAGAGTTGAGTCTGACAGACTTATAAATGGTGCTCCTGAAGGCTTTCATCCACTCATCACTGTTTGTTGGCATTTAATAAATACATGTCATATTCTTTGTCTTCATGTGTGCAGTTTGACTTGTAGGTGAGGAACCTGATAGATCTTTCTATAAGGAAGGTAAGTTAAAAAAAAAAAAAAAAAAAAAACACATCAAACTATGTTAGCTGCATGGATGATACCAAAAAGGCTCTAAAGACGCACTCCTTTCAGATATGATGGTTTGTCATCTGTTGGGTTTAGTATCTATTACACGCAGCTCATTAAAGGGGCGGCGCCTTATCGTGCAGAGTCGTATATAAGCCTCTGGGCCCCCCGAGGAATGATGGCATTGGATACAGTCTGAAGGACTTAACTAAGTTGGGAATTCGCTGCGACCTCCAACATGCCGTCCAAGCCTGCCCCGATCAAGAAGGCGGCCAAGAAAGAACCAGCCAAAAAGGAGGAAAAAGCTCCAGAGCCGGCCCCTGAACCCGCCCCGGAGCCCGCTCCTGCAGAGCCCGCTCCAACAGAGCCTGCGCCGGCTGAAGGGGCTCCAGCTGAAGGAGAGGCACCTGCTGAGGGCGCTGCCCCTGCAGAGGGTAATTCCCAGGGCGTCATCTTGGAGTTGCATTCAAGACAAACCATAATTTATAAAAGATATATCCACGGATAAACCTGGGATTTGTTTATATGAAGTGAAAATGTGTTTGTGCCTGTAAGATCTCTGCGACATTTACGCGCTTGTCTGGGTGGATCTACGTTTTCTTCCGGGGAGCTCCAATTTAAATCCACCCGAAAGTTAAAACGAACCCCACGGAATTAAGCACCATAATCGTGAGATAAAAGAGGATACTAATCACCTGACATTCTGCAGCGAAAGACCAGTTTTTGTATGGGACATTAATTAGGAATCCTTAGTGTAAAGTATGACTAAAATCCGATATAAAATTATTTTTATTTTTCCCTTTTAATGATCAGAAGAAAAATAGTTTTATATGGATTCTAATAGTTACTATTATAGATTCACTTAACCCAGCTAATCCTGCTTCTACTAATTACTGTTGTTGCTTCTGTAAATCAGGCATGTTTTTCTATTGATTGCTAAGGTATTGTCTTATACACTTACCATCTAAATTTTAGTTGTAATACTATTTGGTGACCAAAGGTTGTGACCTGCTGATACCTAATTTTTCACCAAATTTTATATCCTAACCTCTTGAATGACTGCAGAGTTCCAAAATATTAAACAAAAAAATCTAAATAAATTTTTATGTTTTATTTCGAAAATGTAATGTACCTACATTTATTTGGATGGAAGTGCATTAATGAAAATAGTATTAAGGAATTAAATACACAACTTATTACCTACATAGGACTTTTATTGAAAATTGAGGCAACATTGATGTGTCTTCTTTGGCCTTATCAACTAACTTTGAAAAGTATGACTTTCAAATGAAAGTATTTCACAATGTGCTGCTACAGGCAGCTGTGAAATGATAACATATGCAGTGAATTAAACTATGTTTTTTCTGTGTATACCATTTTCTATCTATTATCTTAAACACATTATGCAATAGTTTCTAAGTTTTTCAAATCTCAAGTTTTGCTAAGTTTTTATTATTTTTTGTTGTGGTACTTTTGGTTCTCCAAATATGTCAGCTGCTGCATCTGCTACTTCAGAATCCTCAGCTGCTGCTTCTGCTGCTACGATGGCAGCTGAGGTTCTCGCCAAAAGTATAACAACAGCAAGTAGAGTATCTAATCTTAAACTGTCTTCCTTTAACTGGAAAGCAAGCCTCTCTATTAGGCAGCTCTTTAAATCTACAACATTACAAATTGTTAATGCAGCAAGGAAAAAAAACAGACTGTTACTGTTTTCACTGCTGTTGATAAAAGACACAAACTAATATAGAAACAGTGTAGGATATTATTCTCTTGATGATGCTAAGTTAACAGCTTGGTCTCTTATGATGATTAATTTTTAGGTCAAGTCTTGCTTCATTATTTTTTTAAACATTGTCTGCTTTAAGAACTAACATTATTAATATCTAACATTTAATAATATTTGATGCTCCTCCAGCTGCAGGGTCTGAAGCAGCTGCTGATTGTAAAAAACCCAGGAAACATCTACACGTTCATAGGAATAGAAATGTATACAATAAATGTATTAAAGTAAAACCTTTCATTCTTTTACAATCAATAATACAGCTGTATGATTAATATTAGGAGAGGCTCCTGCTGAGGCACCTGCACCAGAAGAGGCTAAACCACCCAGTCCTCCACCTCCTCCACCCAAAGGTGAGGTTTTTGTCTGGAACAAAACAAATGGATGCTAAACTGTCTTTATCAAAGTAGATAACATTTTATTGGTTATTTCCAGAGCCCACAAGTGCCCCTGTGGATCTGTTTGTTGAAGACAAAAATGACACTTCAGTGACCATTATTTGGAGCCAACCTGAGACCATCGGGGCCTCCGGTCTGGACGGATATGTCATTGAAGTTTGTAAGGATGGAAGTAAGTCCTTTCCTCCTTTCTGTTGGACCTTTGAAATGTTTTTGTGAAAGTCACCCAGTGGACAGCTGATTTCATTTACTAGTATATTTACAATGGCTAACACTCTTTTAGATCCATTGAGGAAAATATGACATTGGTTTTTTATTGTGGGTCAGCCATATCAGTTACAGCTGTCCCTGAAGTGTCAGTCTCAGAGTTATATCATTAGCAACCTAACTTCTCCCTAGAAGGGAAGAAGCATTTCAGGGCTGGTGTGTTCCTGTTAAAGGTCCTGCTTTTAGACTAACAACACTTCATCTCAGCAGTGGTTGAGTGAACGTTTCATTTAGCAAATACAGACAATTCAATGTTTAATACACAAAATGCAAAATGTACATTTATTTCTATTTAAAGTTTTATGATAAGCCTTCGTTTTGCTCTTTTAATTACTATTATTTACATAATTGTCCCGGAAGACTATAATAGATTTCTGTATGACTCATTATGGAGTGCAAAATAACTTTTACTTTTGCGCCTAGAATGGCATGGCTAAGGTAATATAAAGATAAATGAGTGTCTAACTTAAGAAATAAACAAGATACTGGAACAAAAAGTCTTGACTTCAATTGCTTTGTACTAGTATAAATAATTATATAAATAAAAAAGTAATAAATAATAGATTCTTCTCAAAATTATTTTTATTGATTTTTATATAATATTGTAAAAGTTAGTAAAATAAGAAAGCTTCAGTACAAGACTGGTTATTCTAGTCAAATGTAGGCTTTGTGCAAAGTAACTTTCTGGTTTTTTGTTCATGAAAAAAAAAACAACATAATAGTATTTCTATTTCAGACATGCATGAGAATCTGGGGATGGATTCTTGAAAAATAGATTGTACTTCTCTTTAGACATGGTCTTTAAGAAGCATAAAAAAGAAGCTAATGTATATAGTTGAGCAGTCAGTAGGATTATTAATAAAATGTATGTCACTAAAATAAGTACAATGGAAGATGTATTACAATGTTATTGCTGATATTTAAGTCAGTTTTAATGCATGCATGTTTTCTCTTTAGTATGATCTTACAGACATTTTAGTGGCTTGAAAGAAAAATCCCAATCAGAATCATTGCTAAGTCTATGTTTTAGGATCTCAAGAAGATATCAATCCAAAAATATACCATTGAGAAAGCTTTTGTATCCATAGAAACTTGTTTTACACATTGGTCTGCATGACTGAATAAATATTTGTGATTACGTATACTTGGCTCACAGCTCTTTATACTTCACTGTCTGACATTTTTTTATTCAGCTGAAGATTGGAAAGCTGTTAATCAGGACCTGCAGAAGTCCAGTCGCTATGTTATCAAGAACCAGACCACTGGTGACCGCCTGAAGATCCGGGTGGTAGCTGTGAACGAAGGAGGCCGCAGCCCCCCAGTCACCCTCCCTGAGCCCGTACTGGTGAAGGAGGTTGCTGGTAAGAGATGTTTGGTGGAGTGTTAGAAAATAAACTACATCTGGGAAGATGTTGGAGTAAAACTACAGTAGATACAGGAACAAATACCATCAATACCATTTGTAAATGGGGGTAATAAAAACTTTGGACAGATCTAATATGGATGTGGCTTAAATGTTTTACAGTCATAAATTGTAAGTAGGAAAAAACTCAGCAATGTTTTCTTCTCAGCTTTCCCTGTCCGTTGGCACATACCTTCAACTTTAATGGATAAAACTGTGTACCACCGACTCCTTCCCACTTAGACCTGAAACACTTATCCTCGCCTCTGCAGCATGTGATAAGTTGGTGGTTTCCCTGACGCTCTACATCAAACGTTGTTAATCTGTAGCTATTTATGGTAAAATGATGATTGGACCCTGAGGATTTAAAAAGGATGAGCTGTGTCACTTTGGTTATCTTTCAGATTGTTGTTATACTTAAAGAAGTGGAAGCAAAGTGGGTGGAATGGCAACATGATCCCAGCTCAGCTAGCAGTGGTCTCCATGATCAGTGTTCACCCTATCATATGCTCCTCAGTTAGCAACAATTTTGTGAATAGTATCCGGCAGAATTGCTGAAAATCCTTGGAAAATAGCTGTGATATACCGGCTGGTAACTAATAGTTTTCTCTAAGACTTTGGTGTGCGTAGGGATCTTTGCCAGGACTCATGCTGAGGGAAGGGTCAGACTAATTTCTGCAAGATCGATTGTGTCAACCGGCTTAAAGAAGGGTTGGGCTATGAGGAGAAGAGGAGGGGGTGGTGAATTCCAGTGGGCCCCATCTCCAAGAAAGGGGGTGTTGGCTCTTGCTTCTCAGATTGCATCCAAATCTCATGGAAGCTTCTGCAATTAACTGTTTATCTTGCAACATGCTAAAGACTTTACAGGAGGAATACCCATTAAGCCTGATCCTTAACTGGATTTATGTGGAAAGACACTAACTGTGAAGTCTATTCTAACTTTACAGAGAAACTGCTTTATTAATTTTACTATACCATTTATTCAACTTTTTTTTAGGTATTTTACTTGTTCATTACCTTCCCTTGTTCTCTTATAGATTTTTATGATTTTTTTTTGTAAAAATTCACTGAAGATTTTATACTTTCTTATGTAACTTTATCTACAAATTTGATGTCAAGGAGAGAGCTGACATAGTGAGTGCTACAGTATCTCTTCTTTATTTAGAGTCCTGACAAATGTTGCTGTGCTGCACTCAGCAGGTGGTTGAGCTGCAGGAATATACTTCCAAGTGCCTTAACAGCGGCCTTGGTATCACATCAGAAATCATAGCAGCACATAACAATTTTAAGTCATTATGAGCTACCTTTAATCTTTCATGAAATATTTTGTTTTGTAAAGAGAATAATGACAGTATGGAATAGATAATATGTCCCGGTTGGTTATCTTTGTCATCTCACCATGTTTAGCTCTGTTGTTTGAATGGACATTATGAGTTTCGTTTTTCCAATATAGCTTCTCTAGTTCTAGTTTTCCCCATTAATCTATATGAAAAAATGTTGTTTAGAGAGCAGGCATTAGGGTGTCTTTTCAATGAGATGACAAGCTTGTACCTTGAAATCTGAAAAACAACAAATAAAAAGCCAGGCAACATTGGATCAGAAGTAGGGCAAAAAGACTTTGTCTGTACAACTGCACATTATTGATGAAGACATCATTTACCACATAATCATAATACAAAACACTGGAAAGAAAACGTAAAATTTAGCAGAATTTTCCTATCAGACTTTTTCTTCTTGCTGTTGAGGGTCATAAACCATAAACCATTTAGATGATTAAAGAATAAAACCTTTTTGCTAATCCTTACTGAGACCAGATGGAAAACATTTGGTCTGATTTATTGACAGGTCAGAAAAATGTTTTTATACAGGTTATGTAACTATCTGCCTTAGTACTACAGAGAACAGTAAAAACAAAGCAGTAATTATTTATTTAGAAAGAGGAAATATTTCAACTTTTAGACCTTTAAGCATCCTTTGTTTAATCAAATAATGATGTGTTGAGAGCAAAATATTGCATCCAGACTGGTCACCATCCTCAGCTAGTTAGATGTGCCTACTTACTGCATGTTGACTGATTTAAAGGTACCCATAACTGTGCAGATATAAACTCAGTGACATCAAAGAATAACAAATACCTTTTAATATTATTTGTAAATAATGGAAATGTTTTAATTACCTTTCCTCTCAGTTATTTAAATTTTGTCGGTTTCATATTCTGTTTACTGAACTAACTCCTCAGATAAAAGAAGCAAATATTTACTCTTTAAAATGAGCCGAGTACATTATTTGAAAACCAAGATATTAATAAATTCTGGACTTGGATGATTTTTACAAAAATGTATAATTTTATTTTATTTCTTCAGATCGTCCTAAGGTCCGTTTGCCTCGGTTCCTCAGGCAGAGATACGTCGCTCAAGTTGGGGAAAAGATCAACCTGACCATCCCTTTCACGGTAAACACACAATATCTTAACGTATCTCTTCATGCATAATAAACAGAAGAAAATTGCTCATGTTTTTTTTTTTTTTTTTTTTTTTGTCCGGGCAAACCCAAACCTGTGGTGTCTTGGTTTAAGAACGGCGGGCCACTGGACACAAAGAGAGTGAACATCCGCAGCACCGAGAGAGACAGCATCCTGTTCATCCGTGCAGCTGAGAGAGATGACTCTGGAGTGTATGAGATGTGTGTGAAGGTGGATGACTTTGAAGACAAGGCCTCATTGACCCTTCAGATTGTTGGTGAGTTAAATCAACATAAAAATGGGGTAAAGAATCAAGATGCTATAGTCTGACTATGAATTTATTAATGACAACCAACAGAGCTGCCAGGACCTCCTGCCAGTGTGAAAATTGTGGATACCTGGGGCTTCAATGTTGCTCTCGAGTGGACTGCACCCAAAGACAATGGAAACACTGAGATCACAGGATATACAATTCAGAAGGCTGATAAGAAGACAGGAGTAAGTTCTCAACATCAGTGCTTAGCAGTATTAATAGTCTACAAAGGGTTTAAATCATTTACAAAAAACATCAGTAAACAGTTAGATGTGTTTGTTTTTAGTGTCTCTTGAGAACAATCAAGCGTTTCCTGTAATTAGCTATAAGTCTTTAGGGTGTGTGTGTGTGCAGAAGTTTTCTTCTTACATATTTTCTTTCCATGTGATCACATGATAATTAGCTCTCAACCATTTTCTCGTCAACTCCTATCAACCAGGCAAAAGAAAAGCATCTATAATGCTTTTCTTTTTTTTCTGTCTTTTCTTTTTCTCTATAATGCAGCACTATAATGCTGCCATCACCTTCTTCGGGATGATGTTGTATTCAGGGTTTGCATTTCATTTAAAATACATGTGTATCCTGAGTACTTTCTTCCATAAGTTTGTGGTGTTTCCTGTAAGACTCATAGCAAGCATGCTTGTGGTACTTTTTATTATTTGTTTTAGTTATGGATTTTGCTAATTTTAAAACTAATAGTCTCTCATTATCTCACATGAGCAAAGAGAAGATGGTAGATTTGGCAGATTTGCATCCATACCAAACCGTTTCAATCTTCCAGTTTCTCCATAAGATTTTGAAAGCTTTCAATATTTCATAACCTAATCTCTACATTTCTCCCTCCAAGACCTCCTGAGAAAACCTCCGTACTTAACCTAAAATTAAACTTAATAGAATGAGTTCACAGACTGTACTTATTAAGTTAGCTGCATGCTGTCTATCAGTTGTGTGGTCTCTTCTGCCACCATTACTTTGGTTTCTGGTGATGATAGTACAAAGATTGACGTTTATAGGATGAGAAACCTGAGTATCCTCTTCAATAACACAACAGTTTCTTCAGTCAGAGGCTTCTTTAGATGCACTGCTGGTTATCTTTCCTGTATACTAGTACTTTTTAAAGAAACCTAGAATATTTAAGGTTAAAAAATGCTTGATATCCTTTTAAAATTATTTTTTAAGCTTTAATTCATTTCAGTAAATTTGCTAATTAGGTGAAATCTAAAGGTATTTAGCTTCACTGGATTTCATTTTGGTTATTAAGGTCAGGCAGCTAAAAACAAATCCATATAGATTTTGCATACATTTTGACTGATTTCTATTTTGGTTTTCCAGGACTGGTTCACTGTTCTGGAACATTACCACAGACTGAATGCAACCATATCTGACCTCATCATGGGAAACACCTACAAGTTCAGAGTATTTTCTGAAAACAAATGTGGAATGAGTGAGTCTGCTGCTGTTACAAAGGAAGAGGCTAAGATCCTGAAGACAGGTAACGGTTTATCTTTGACTATAAGGTGCTTCTGCTTTGCATATGCAATCTTTATGAATGTTTGAAGGAATTCAGTTGGTTTACTAGTAAGCATTTGTTTAGTAGTAAAAAGTCCACTATTTTCACCATTTGGGACTCATTGTGTTGTTATTTTTCAATGTTGTGAAAAATAAAGGGAATTAAGAAAAAAATAAGTATTTACATTCAAAGATTAGCAGAATATTTAAAGAACTTTGGCTCCAAGGAAGAAGTTACAAACAGAAGCAGTTAGTGATAAATAGTCTCAGTAAGACAATTTTTAAGATTGTTCTTCATTAAGTAAGATTTCAAACTGTGACAGCTTCAACGAGTCGTATCTTTTTCAAGCTTTGATATTTTTTTTTTGTCATTTATAATCATTGAACCTTTGGGCTAACAGATTTCCAGACAGACTTTACCCTTAACAGATTTGTGAAGAGGTACATCTTTGTGGTTACCAATGAACTAATAAAGCTTTTCTCCCATTTCAACTACTCCTATTTTCAGACTACACATTTTAATTTGTACCATGTAAAAGTCTCTGTCCTTTCTGCGTCTGTTTTAATTTGCAGAAGATGCATATCTGACATATATTTCTTCTATAAAGTCCTTAGAGTTATCTTGAAGATCTTTTCCAGAATTTTCAAAATTAATTTTATTCATAAACAGTGTTCAAACCATTTAGCCATATTCAGAATCTTAATCTTGGGTCTAAAATTCCCTGAAAAGTTGTAAAATTGTATATTATGTAAAGGTAGAGGGTTAAATTTTTATTTGCATACATCCCAATGTATAAAAAAACAACTAAACACTAGTTAGGAATCGTGTCCTCCAATTGGAGGGTCACCAGTTTGAACATCAGCTCTCTCCATCTTATTCATTTTGTCCTTGTGCTTGAAGTGAAGGCAGGGAACAGATTCTGTGTTGATAATGATCTATATAGACAAACACTAATGACAAATAGGGCTTATTTTCTTGTAATAGTATGAAAACAAAGGTCAATAATACACCCTTTTTCATTATTGTGAATTTGGGGAAAATACAATACTTGTATAAATTCTGGAAACATTTTCTCATTTGTGAAATATACCACTCTGATCTTGGCTGTTTTTCTGGGTTTTTATCTGGACACCTTCGCATCAGTTTAGAGTTAATCCTAAACATGTCTTTTTCATCCTTTAGGTATTGATTATAAGCCGCCGGAGTATAAGGAGCATGACTTCAGTGAAGCACCCAAGTTCACCACATCTCTGAGCGACAGGTCCACCACTGTTGGCTACAACACCAAGCTGCTATGCTCCGTCAGGGGATTCCCTAAGGTACCCTGAAAATACTCCACGGTCTATGCTCTAGTTCAAATATGAAAATAAATATTGCAGGAAGGGAAGAGGATGATCAGGGCAGGGGAATGATGTTAGAAAACAGGAGACAGGAGAGCTTCAAGTTCATTTTGTTAGAGTGCTTTAAAATTGGTATTAATACTTATATCAATAAGGGTTTAGAGCTAAAATACATTTAAGATGATGCACTTTACCTTATAACACTGATATGAAGACAGTACTGTTTAGTGTTTTTTCTTTGTATCACTAGATCATAAAAAGTATAAAAAGTTTTTTTTTCACTGTTGTGATCCCACAATAATAACGGTATATTGGTTATATGCTGTTTACCTGTGGTATAATATATCCAAAAAAAGGATTTTAGAACTTTTCTGTCATCTTTAACAGTATAAAGAATTTATGTAAATGGATTATTTCTTCATCTTGTGTGTTGCAGTGAAGGGAATGGTTTTAATGCACAAAAGTCTTTTAGTCAGTTAGAATTCAATTTCTTAAACATTAGGGGTTTAAACCTCATAGATATAAGCTTTAGCTACTTGTCAGCATCAATACATTCCCTCCATTCCTCTTGCATTGCTGTAATTGCGTAGGCTTTGGCCTGACAATGTGGAAGATATTCACCTGCGTTCATTAGCTTGCTGTCTGAGCCTCTCACCTTCTCCTTTGGCTTATAATCAGCTGGGTTTCAACAGGGTGAAATGTCAACAGAATTCTTTTTTGAGGCATTGGAAGAGGAGAAGCAGGTGGATAGGGAAGCTTGGTTAGATGTTTAACATTCTGTGTGGGGCTCAGGGAGGTTCTCACCATATCGTGGTCATTAAACGTCCCATACCAGGAGTGCGCTGTGTGTCTTCCTTAATCAAAGCTAAATTTTTGTCTTGTCACATAGCTGAGGCCTTCAAAAAGCATGCTAATTGTTTGCTGGTGTTGTGATGTGACATTGTGTTAAAAGCCCAAGATTGAATGGATGAAGAACCAGATGATTATCGGAGACGATCCCAAGTTCAGGCAGATCTGTGTCCAAGGCATCTGTTCTCTGGAGATCCGGAAGCCTGGAAACTTTGACGGTGGTGTTTACTCCTGCAGAGCCAAAAACGATCACGGAGAAGCAGTTGTCAGCTGCAAGCTGGACGTGAAACGTAAGTCTAGATTTTAATGTTTTACCATTTCTTGGAAATTATTGATAGGTTGAACATGTCCTCTATTTTATTTTATTATTGACAGTTGCTAAGCTGTAAATATAACCTAAACATTCGATTAAACAGAGCCAGTGAATCCAGATGCAGAGAAGAAGTAGATGAACATCTTCACAAACACAGGTGAGAAAAACATCTGAGAATACTTTGTGTTTCTGCTCAATTTTTATACTCACTGTTTATGGAAATTATTTCAAAATAGGTCTTAATGTTGCTGCATGTATTCTTTGATCTTTATCTTTCATTTGCCATGCAAATGAAACGGTCAAACTCCATGTAGTTCAAGAGGGATATATATGGACCGTTTTAACTCCTGCTTCCTCTGTGACATAAATGGAGAAGGCTGTCCATATATGGAGGTCACTAAACTTGGAAAAGTTGGCCTCTGCCACTGAGAGGGTCTAAGCAGGAGCACTCATAAATTAAACCTATGATGGCTCCTGCTACACTCAGTCTGGTGACTTAATCACATTTCCTTGACTCAGCAGGCGTGTCTTTCAGTACATACAGTAATTTAAAATGTAAGGTTTTTTTCTTAGTACCATCTAAAGAAATAAGCATGTGTAAAAGTGTTTCAAAAGCTATAATTTGTGAAAATAAATCTACATATACTTAAAACTGTAGGAAGTATCCCAACCTTACTAAACACCTGTTTTTTTCATTGTGCTGTTACAATTCTAAAATTAGGAGCAGAAGGTACAAGGTCTTTGCAGTTTAAGGTGTGTGTCACTTTAAGTGTTTCTAAAGCAGTTGTCCACATCAATTAAAAAAGATGTTAAATTTCAAGCTATTTTTCTGTCATCACAGGATTGGTTGGATTCTGGAAGAATAGCATCTACGGCTGGTGATTTTACTACCAATGGATTTTAGCCTTTGACGTCTTACGGAGTTTAAACATCTATTAAGATGAACAGTTTTTGTCATCATTTTATGCCGAAGTCCTGATCCAAATCCATGACATTTTCCCCAGTTATTCTCTCAGTAGTAATCATTACATCATGACATGTTCAAACATTGTACTCTTAACAACTTAAATGAATTTACTGTTCCTCATAGGAGAACAACATGTAACATCTATGTGTTTATATCAATAAATAACTTAATTTCTGGTTTTGTTTTTTATATTACAGCAAAAATCGTGTTACTTCTTAGTCAATTCAAAGTAAACATCTGTTAAAAAGGAACTCATATACTTCTACTTAGTAAAACTGACTGATGAATGAACCTGTTTGAAGCCAATTATGCATGCAGCTGACATGTACTGCATTGCTTGTTAAAATCTGTTTGTCACACAGGCTAAGAAATATATTGAAATAATAAAATTAATTGCATGCCTTGCCACCTTAAATTTGAAGATTAATTCAAATTTGATATAACAAAAACAGATAGACTTTATTAATGTCGTAGCATGGCATAGGTGTCAAAAAGTATATTACTCTTTAATTTAGGCTAACATGACCATGCAGATATCAGATAGAATTTGTTATTTTCTTTAATGAAGATGACTTGATGAAACCCACATGCAGTTGTTGTTCACTTAGTATTATAACTGCCAAATGACAAACTAATCTTGAACTGCACTTTAAAGTTTGAACCCATTTTACATAGTATCAGGGAAACCTATTGACCTCTACAGTCTACAAAGTGTTAAAATGTTAAACTGTTTAATTACCTGATGTGTAACTGGTAAAAAAATATGCTGTTTAAAAAACAGTTGCAAGTGTTATCTGCTGTTGTGAAAATATAGAACCAAGCAGATTGTATTGAAGAAATTTTCTTGCAGGAAAAACCCAAGCTAATATCTTTGCCAAAGTCTTTATGCAAGATATTTCATTTTTATTTCTTATAATTGTGATGGTTATGGCTTGCAGATAAGTGAAATCCAATAAATCAGTTAATTAAATTATTAAAATATTGTTAAAAAGTTGAATACCTAAAATTTCACAAGGAGGAAAGAGAGAGGTAGGAATGGGTGCTCTGGCAACATGGTTACTGCAGGTTTGAGAGGATGGATTTATGATGGAGTGTTTGGATTTATAAGGTAAAATACATGTGTTCCCTGTACTGCATTTGTTCAGGATGGATGAAGTCATTTATTGTTATATTTGTTGGTGTAAACCAAGGCTTTATTGCGTTTAACCTTAGAATACTGGACCAGCACTGTAAATTTATACCACATAATGGTATACTGTGTAAACGGTTGTTCTGCATCGTTTAAGAGAGGCTTCTTGGGAAAGAAAGATAAAGTCAGACATCTGCATCTCTGGATTTCTAAACATTGTATCAAATCAGTACACTTGTATAAAGGAAGTGTATTTATGTATTGTAAGTGCAATTTAACATTTTTTGTGAAACTGATTTTTGGAATTTTCATTACGTGCAAGCCAAAATTGTCTAAATTGTAAGAAATAAAATTATGAAATATTTCCCTCTGTGTTATTAATCTATTTAATTATGACTTATATCCTCTGTAAAAAGTAAAAAAAAAAATACATTTTTCATGATGCTTTAATTTTTTTGAGCTGTAATTTTATTTTTTAGATACTTTAAATATAGGCCAGTTTACTTTCTGAATATGAAGGATAGCAGTTTTCCACTAATGACTTGGAAAAACATGCAGATTTCCTATGACGAGGGTAAAACACTAGAACAGGACTGAAAGTATTTCAAAAACATTTAGTATGCATTAAAAGCTAGAGTCACTCAAGAAAAATGGAAAATAAAGAAATGCTAAGCAAAATGTACTTATTTAATCACATATGACATTTATTGTTAAAAGCTAATATTTACTGAAATATTTTCTTTTGTGGCTGAAAACCAGGGGTTCCTCAATCACTGACTGGTTCAACTGTCATCCTTACAAATTTCTCATGGACATTTCTGGCACAATTTTATCTTTCAGTGTGCAAGGAATACTACAATAATAATGCCAATCTGAAGTACTGATCTTGTAACTATTTGATTTTTGAGTTACTTGCATAGTGATAGGGCTTGGATGCCATAGATATCGAGGTTACAGAAACACTAGCTTTGACCCAGAGGCCTGACAAAATTAGCCCTGCTGCTCCATCTTGTTGAGGTTATTTTTGGACCTAGTCGCTCAGTTGCTGAAATGAACTTCTATGCCTTAAGTTACTGTAACTGAGTGGGCGGGGAAACTACAAATAAAGAATAAGAACTCACACACACAACTACAAGGATAATCCTATCTCGATTTACTATTTCTTTTTCCCATCTCGTTTTGGTTAAACCTAAAACACAAAACGTTCCACTACTCAGACATCTTTTATTTCAAATCTTGTAGTAAAGTATAGTTCACTCTGCTGGACATCCCGGTAGTGTAGAAAATGCAAACATTAATTTAGATAGAGGTTTTGAAAAGGGCCTCTTTGAACTTGGCGTCCTCTAGTGGTCAACTCAAGTAATGGCATTAGAAAAACCTATATGAAAAGAATAAACCTGGTCTGCCAGCTACATGTATTCTATAACATAATAACTGGATAAAGCAGACATAAAAGGTCACATAATATTATACAGTATAAGTAGTTAGATTGTTCTTTGTTTTATTCTGTTTTGTAATTTGTCTTTTATAATGTCCCCTTTTGAAGTATGTACATAATTTGAGCAGTGTACCTTTAACCTGTAGGCTATGATCCATATTGAATCTCAGGCCTATTTCTGAGTCCCTGGATGCTGATATGCTCCAACAGGGTCACAGAACAAAAGATTACTTTGCTAATTAAGGTCCCACACATTAAAAATCTTTTAAAAAGAAATAAAAGCCATTTGTTAACATTAACCTTTTTAAAATCAAAGATATAGTTAAGGCATCAAACTTGAAAAATAAAATCAGAAAATTCTATATTTGTATTAAGAAAGAAAAAAAACAACAAAAATAAATAAAGGAATAAAAAATAGATTGAAAATAATAAGAAGAATATGAAGTGAAACTGTTTACCTACTGGAGGAAGGGATGACTTCTTGTAAACAGCTTAACATAACAAACATAAAGAAGCAACTATTAAAAAGATCAGAACAGCTGAGGACAATTTGAAAATGCAGACCTAACAATCACATTCAAAACAACAAAAACTTTCTAACTTAAATCAATTATTCTACAACACTGTAAATTATAGAAAAAACATGCAATGCTTTGATATTTTGGGCATCTACAACACCTTTCTTTGTCATGATAAGTATATTAATGCTGGACACATCTTCCAGCAATGTTGAAGAAAGCATTATGCATATAGGGTTATACATTTTACATGAATCACAAATCAAACAATGTCTTCATGCAAGCCCTTTTGGAGGCAGCTTCAGTAGATACTACACATAATAATGATAATTAAGATAGTATTCATCATAATAAATACATAGATAAAAAAAATCATTTTGCAATGTTGGTCACTTCGTCTCGCTGTGTCTTAAATCCATGCAGGTCCAGTGAAAGCAGAATTTCTGGATACTATATCAACAGAAAGTCTCATTTGCATCCAAATTTGGATTTGCATTGTGGAGAAAGTAACTATATCAACCGATAATGTTCTTCATAAACCTAATATTCAGAAGAACGCAGACATTTAAGGAAGTATTCAGTATCAGTTGGGAAATTTTAAGACCCACAGCATTTTTATTAGAAGGGTCCATTTTGCACAGTTTTAAAATCATTCAAATTTATTGAAGCACAGAGGGAAAAATTACCTGTCTGTGTGACTCCACCTTTAGTAATAATGTTACTTACATATTAGAGCTACAGTACAAAGGTTTAGATCAGAGTTCTTTCAATTCTGGTTTTCAGGACCCTCTGCAATGTATGTTTAAAGTGATTCCCAGCCTTCATACACCTGACTTCAATTAATGAGTGACAAACGACCCTCTGCAGCCATTGATTGCTGCTGGGAAGGTAATGCAATAATTTGATTCAGGTACGCTGGAGCAGAGACATATTTAAAACATGCTGGACAGTGAGTCCTGAGCACCTGGACTCAAGACCCCAGATTTAGATCAAAGCGAAGTCTTTGAAAAGAATAATGTCATTTTCTGCTGTTGATGAGAACTGAAGTGGAAACAAAACATTTACAGATGCGTAGTGGATGGATGTATTTCAACAAAGAGGCTGTGGATAGGACGTGACTGGGAACAAAGAAAACAGGTGAGTGCAACAATCAGAAACATAAAACAGGTGCAGTCCATGACAGAGTCAAAAACTAATGCAGAACACAGCTCATGTTTCTTCACCATTCTTGGGTTGTGTCTGGACTGCTGTGCTGAATCCACACAGCCTTTAACTTTATGGACTTCATTATGTGACACATGGCTGATGCTTGTCAAATCTGGACTACAGCCTCTCAGACAAAGAATGACAAAAAACAAAACTGACACAGATGTTGTTAACAACTGAAGCTCTCGATTGTAGAAACATAAGAAGGTGTGTATATTTGATTGTTTTACACATGAAAAAAAAAAGGATTTTGAAAAAATTCTATGAAGTGGTCTGTCTTTATACGATTCTGTCAAGCAAAGGATTGTGGGATTCCTTATAGCTCCTATGGGATAGGAACGTTGGGAGATCCCTATGCTAAATCAGGTTTTTATAGAGAGCAGAAATATTCCTTTTCCTTCCAACTTTTATACTGCTAAAGCTATTTTAACAGCACCTATCATGCAACCACTGAGGCACCTCGGCCTTGCCTAAAGATTCCTTATAAACTTGCTGTATTCAGTTCAAGCCAAATTCTAGACCTAAACCTAACAATCTGTTGCAAGACTGATTTTTATCTACGTGTTTACCTCCTAGTTTGACATAGTTTGAAGTCATTTGCAAAAAAGATTTTAAAGTCTTCTGCCAATAGATGTGCAAAGTTGATATACAAAATGATGCAGCTGTACTTCCAATGAAAGGTGGGCAGTAAATGTATTGGAAAACCATATATGATTATGTACTGGCTCTCCTTGATCTGTACTTATGCATTTTAGTCTAATATATGGACTGGTGCTAACATTAGCGCAAAATATTAAACAACATATAATACACATGCTTCAAGCAATACTCAATTGTATTCTGTACAATAGCAATAAGTTGTTCTTCATACATCACATCAGAAACATTTATAGTTTATGATCAATACTCAACAAAATATTCAAAAGTTAAACAGCATTGAATGCATATTATATCAAATGTCAGCTTCATGCTCATGCTTCAGACCAAAGCTACATGACCATGTTACTCGACTATTCTTCAAGCCAGGTTACATCTTTTCTTTCCTTTCTTTTAATTAAATTTAAGAAAGTTCAAGTTGAAACAACAATGTTGTTCTTTAAGGAATAGATGCAGTCAAACATTTCTGTTACCCTCAGGTTTCACAGCTCTAAACACATCCTGGGGGTCCTATAAAAGGTCCTTATAAAAAACACTTCCTCAGGTGACACAGCATTTCTGACTTATCCAATGATGCCTCTGTGTTCATTGGTGATGCATCAACCACTGCTTTGACAAGGGGAACTTCAAAGGCAATGAAATTGAGTGGCCCTCTCGAAGGAAACCTGTTTAGCTTTTGATGCAGAGAACTGGCATCATTCCAAAAACCTCTAATAAGTGTAAGTGGGAAGCTGGCACTCACATCAGTGTCCAGTTGTTGCTTTCCATTAACAAATGTTTTACTTCTAAATCCGCTCGACAGGCTCTCACAACCCAATTTTCATTTTCTTTACAATTGAAACAAAGAAATGCGCTTTTTTCACAAGATATTTAGTATATCTGGATTAAAATAATAGAGATGGTGCTACAAAAAGTAACTCATGAACCTCTCTTTAATTTTCATTTAGAAATATGTAGCCTAGCATAATGGAAGCTGGAAGGCAACTCTTTTGGAATGAGTCCCGATTGAGTCCATAAACCTTAGTTTCAAACTGGTAAATAAAATAGTTTGAAAAAAGAGATAGCAGAGGAGTCTCTCTGACCCTTTAAATAAATGAAGGGAAATTCTGTCTACATTCCAACACAGTAAAAATTAGGGACTTTCAGACTTAGTAACAATAAAAAAAGAACCCCCTGAGGTAGTTACTTGCCATAATTTAACATTTCCTCCTTTCTCTTCTTCTAATTAAGAGTCCTTTTTAAATGTATTGGAACAAGCAAAGTCAAACTAGCTTTTATGTTGGGGAGCTGAAAAAAAGGACCAGAAAAAGGAAGAAAAAAAACCAACTTTCCCTTCCACCGCAGTAAAACCAGCCTGGTTTGCAGCTCCTCACACATCACTGAACGGAAGGATCATGCAGATTCACAGCAGCTAGGAGACCTTAACCAAGATCTTTAAGAGCCACTGCAGGCTACTGGTTACCATCTTGACCTTTCTTTCCACCACTTATTGATTATTCTGCCTTTCCAACTCCCTCCTTTTTCTCCAGCCTTTAATTCTCAAAGCTCAGCACTCCTCCTCTGTATGTGCTAAGGAGAAAAAGAAAAAAAAAAAGAGGAGGAGCACAGTTGTTAGTGCGCCAAAGAAAACCTGCCTCCCTCCCTACCCGGTTGATGACACAGAGGCTTTTTATTGAGTAGCTCCTGAGCCAATCAGAGATCAGTGCCGGGAAATACAGCAGTGGAACTCCACCGGCCCTGATGTTGGAGCTGATGTCAGTGTGAGAACTATGTTAATCTACGTGAGTGTTTCCTGTCCTCTCTTCCTCATTTGAGCTTACATCAGTAGTACCCTGAGCCAAGAAATCTTGTTTGTGAGTTTTTCTTTGGACCACAAGATCTCTCATGATTGTGAGATTTACCCACGCTGAGGTTATTCATTACTTTTCTGATCATTTGAAATGCATTTCCAGTGTGGGAGGATCCTAACAACTGACCATTGAGATTTTTTGAATCCTCTGTCAAGCACGTATCTGATCCTGTTTTCTGCTTCTACTACTCATTCCTTAAGGTAAGCAGCTTTTTTTTTCCCTCCATACAGCACTGCAGCATCTATCACTGCAGCTTTCTTGCATGGCAGGTTGTCACAGAGGCACCTAGCCTCATTACACACATTCTGCCTGAATGTGGAAGGAAAGCTCTGCAGAGGGAAACACAGAAAATAAATGGTCCAGACGTAATTAGAGCAGATGGTGTTAACATTATGCCAGACCCCTTTAATTTTACTGCAGACGGTCCTGCAGTAATCTGCCAACTTTTAAAGCCTGCCGGTGAGTCCTGCTGCTTGGTGCGTAGCCTCATAGTACTGCAGTATATTGTTACATAATAAAAACATATGTGTATGAGTGAGGGAGGAACATGCAAGGCAACTTAAAGTAAAACAACAATCAAATATTCATTAGTCATTGAATATATTAAAGATAATTATAATAATAATAAAGACTGAAATTTAAACATTAATGTGACTGGAATGCATAAAGCTGTTTTTAACATTTCCATTTGAATTTATTTATGATGTGTCAAGTTTTAAATGAATGAATAATTGATTATTATTACTATTACAACACAAAGAGAGAAAGGAAAGCCAAATCTGCTGAGCCAGCAGGTGTAGTCCACATCAGTCTGCTGAGCTCTTTAACAGTTCTAATAAATCTCAGGGGCTCAGTTACACTATTGCATTGCAGACATTTATCTACTGTAAACCCATTTTAGCAAAATGTTCCCTTCAATGACGTTTCTAATAAAGTATCGGTACCTGCTTGACTTTTTCAACAATACAAACCCCAACAATGAGTCATTATGAAGTAATAAACCTAAAGATTTTTATTTCATCTCCTTTTTTTCTGATCATCTCAATTGCATATTTTTCAGTTTTTCATTTTAATTCAATTGCGAAAAAGTAAAATATGTGGCCACATGTTTGGAAAAGATTGACTTTTAAACTGAATTTTCAGCAGTGGTCATGTAACGCAGTGGTTTCTCTATGCTGGGACAATTTATGATTTTCCAAACAAGAGCATCTTTTAAGGATCAGCTCAGGTTAATGACAAGAGAAATAAAACTCTAAAGTGTCCAAACAGACCACCTGGTGATGTTAGGGGTTCAGTAGATGTTTGACAAGGTCAAAGAAATGCTATCTGAAGAAAAAAAATAATAACAAGGGTTAACAAACCTACATTTTGCCAATTATGCCAACAGCCCTTAATGTATTTCAAGTGGACTATATTTGATAAATTAGCATCATAAATTAAAATAGTTTTGAAGTAGATAAAAAGATGGTAGACAATGCAAAGAAATTCATGGTTAGAAAATTGTAAAAGTGTATTGGACCTTTGTATTCAGACTCACAAGTTAGTCACCCTAAACACAAATACAAATAATTTATGCACAAACAACACGTTAAACAAAGAACCGTAATTATGTTCCCCAAATTAAAAATAACACTGAGACATAGAAAAGCTTTTAAAATAAGTTATTTAATTTTATTTAGTAGCAAGATACAGGTCACAACAATTAGGGTTTAAATGGTTATTAAAGACACAGATTGAGGTGATGAATTGCATAAGTATTCTTCACTGAATTGCTGATAAATGTTTGGAAGAAAGAGAACCAGCATAGGGGCATAGTTGTAGGAGGTAGGCTTTACCAAAGCAACAAGGAGTGGATATACTGTAGGAAGTAGGGGAAGTAATTATGGTGATGGAATAAAGGTAGAGATAAGGTTATATCATTTCAAAATGAGGAGAAAGGAGGGAAGGCTATTGGGTGGAGATGAGGTGTTAAGGTATGGGCTTCATCAGTAGTATTTTTCATATGTAAGTCGAGATGGGGGATATGGTTTTCTGATTTGAAAGGCTAAATCTCAGCAAATCTGCAAGACAATCTCTGTCATCAGGTTCCACACTCTCAGAGTACAGCACCTACATCTCCAAAATGAAAGACCATCTCTCTACTGACACAGAAACGGGTTTTCATCATGCTTAACAAAGATGAATATAAATCGTGTATCTTTTTCCTTCCTCTTCATAATGATGGGTTAGTTTGTGGTGGTCTGTCATATGAGCTCAAAGAAACATGTATTGAAGCTTGTGGAAGTAACATAGCAGGCTTGGTTCTGTTTGACTGTGTGACCATCCCGAAGGGAAATATCATCTGTGCTGCTGCCAGCAACATCTCTGATCATAGATTTCTTAGCAGACTAGAGAGACTAGTCGTCTAGAGTCAAAAACCCAATGCAAGCAAATATCCACATATCCAGGAGGAGTGATTCCTGAAAAGTCAATGAATTGATGTACTCAGCTGGGTTTCTTGAGATATAAAACTTTTGATTTTTTTCTTTTGATTTGATTGAGATTTCTTTGTTAAGTGCCTTGAGATGACATGTGCTCTGAATGGGCACTGTATAAATAAACTGAATGGAAGAGAACATCAAAATATGAAAAGTCATATAAGTCACTGTATTCTCTATAAATGTTCAAATTGCAGCACCATGTATATGTGCCTGTCAATTTAGAAAAGGCTAATTCTCAACTTCTTTAATTCTGCAACATAGATACTTTGAACATTAATAAAAAAATGTTTGTTTCCATCTAAGCTAATGGTATTTTGATTGAACAGAATAATTTTAATTAAATTTCAAAAATACTAAAGTGGATTAAGCAGTACGTTTTAAAATGGATTTTATTCAATTACATATGAATTTTACTAATTTATTTTTCTATTTGAAGCACAGTAAGATGACTAAATCTTAAATCCTACTTAAGTTTTAAACTTTTGGGATATTGATTTGGTCGGGTAAGTAGCAGAGGGGGTTGTTAATCAG
>JAUZNJ010054384.1:66539-88008 GCA_034780135.1 Jordanella pulchra | reverse complement strand
GTAAAAAATATAAGTGAAAATACGATAGATAAAAAAAATTAATATAAGACCAATCATTAGTTTTATTTGTTTGCATTTCAACTTTAAATTAAAAAATGAAAACAGCGGCCAGGCTTTAAACACTGACTAGAAAACCAGAGACAGGAAGGAGAGGAAGGGATGAGAATTTTAAACACATTTCAATAAGAGCGGATCACATCCAAGCCTCGTCTTCCTCCTACCTGTGCGCTACGACGATGGTGGTGCGGCTGGTGCAGACTTTAGCCAGAGACGCCTGGATGTTGCGCTCTGTCTGCGTGTCCAGTGCAGATGTTGCCTATAGACAAACATGACACAGTCGTATTAAACAGCTTGTTCTAAAATGACCTAAAATATAAAATCCGAACATCAAGTTAATATGGAAAATTGAATGTATCACAATGATTCATTCAGATAAAAACAACAAACGTTAGCGACAACAGCTAAATCAAACCAGTTTAATATGCATTTATATACAAACACTTGACTAGAAGCCCTATGGTTCTTATGTTGTAACTAATCAGATACCTCATCCAGCAGGATGATCTGAGGTGCTTTCAGGATTGTTCTGGCGATTGCAACCCTCTGCTTCTCACCTCCACTCAGCTTCAGACCTCTCTCACCCACCTGTGTATCGTAGCCTGATAAAGAGATTAAAAGAAATAAAGCTCTAATTAAAGCAATTTACACATCGATTAAAACCTGCAAGGTCAGCATGGTACCTTCAGGGAAGGCCATGATTTTATCATGTATATCCGCGGCTATAGCCGCCTCCTCCACCTCCTGGTCGGAGGCAGTGATGCGACCGTAGCGAATGTTCTCCCTGATGGTGTCGTTGAAAAGCACTGTATCCTGGGGAACCACACCGATGTGAGCTCGAAGAGACGTTTGTTTAACCTGAGGAAACACGGGGTGAAGATAATATAAGTATGTCGCTAAAGCTAAACCAAAGCTCTGATATAGATAAAAAAAAAAAAACATTATTGGATGTAAGGAAGACCGATTTCTCCTCACTCTTCAAATATAATTTCTCCATTCTTGTGTCTGTTGGTTTGTGTCTCCAGATGATATGAATCATTAGAATAAAGCGAGCGGATAAGGAGACAAAACTGTTCATGATGCTAATACATATAGATGAGCAGGGAGTTAACAGCCAGACCAGAAGGGGACTGCTAGGCTAGCTGTTTGTTTGTCTTCTGCCCTTAATAAACAAATAACACAAAAACCAAACATCTGTTTGTGTCCAAAGATTACGTTTAACTGCAGATATAAAGAAACTTAATTAGCAGATCAACCCCCCCCCCCCCCCAATCATTTTTCAGTGCAAATAAACTCCCACCAGGAAAACATTGAAAGATTATGTGGAAGCAGTGAGACTTCCATGACTCTTGTATTGCTCACCAATGATGACACATTTTATTGGGAGAAACACGTGTTTGTGGAAATCAGAGTGACTATTTTATGGACTTAAATTTTTGGTCCAGGTTAGATGATGCGTGATGTGTTGATACCCAAATTTCGCATCACATACGACTAACCGTTCTTTGAAAACACTTTTCTACTCGTGCAATCAGGGCTTCATCAAGAAAAGACCAGAAATAAAATAAAAAGCTACTACAGGACCCCTACTTTTGAGATATCCTGGCCATCAATACGAATGCAGCCTCCCTGAACATTATAGAAGCGGAAAAGCAGACGAATGATGGTACTTTTCCCAGATCCTGATGGTCCGACCTAAGGAAAGGGAAAAACAGTATTTTATATCACAGTTATATTAATGATTTGAAATTCTCTTGATTGAAAATCACCATACCAACGCAACTGTCTGTCCCGGCAGAACAGTGAAGGAAACGTCTCTGAGAATCTCCTTTCTGTAATAAACATACAATTTTTATGAAATATGCAAACTTACTGACCAACATTTCAACAAAATTAAAGCAAACATGAACAAACCCGTTTGTGTAGCTGAAGTAAACGTGGTCAAACTCCACCCTGCCCAGCTTATACAGCAGATTCCCTGCATTGACTTCATCTTTCACCTGCGGACGACATGCAGAAAGTTTAGAGGAAACACTACAATACCAGTTCTGCTGTCCAGTTTCAAAAACATACCTCCTCTTCTTCCTCAAACAGTTTGAACATGCTTTCCATGTCGATGAAGGAATTTTGGATCATTCTGCAGGAAAAAAAAAAAAAAAGGGACAGATCATTAAAAGCCATCGACCTTTAACTGCGTCTAAAGCCAGTATAGCCTTGTTCGCACCTGTAGTAGGTTCCAAACCAGTTCAGAGGGGTGTACAGTTGGATGATGTAGGTACCAAAGAGAACAAAATCTCCAACCTTGAATCAGAGGATTGTCATTGTCATAAGAAGAAATAAAATATGCTGGAAAATGCTGACAGTGAACCGAGTTTGCACCTTAAATTTCCCCTCAGTGACAAAATAGGCACATAGCAGAGAGCCGGCCAGCAGTCCAGATCCGATGATGAGGTTCTGGGTCTGATTGAGTAAGGCGAGGGATGCCTGAGTCTTCCATTCTGAGGCCTAAAAAAGGACCAGACAGGAAATATCTAGTTAAAACTTCACAATCATCGTGCAAATACACAGTTTTACGAGAATGCAAAATGCTGATTCTGCTGAATCTCAAAACATGAGTTCCTATTAAAACCACAAACCTTTAATGTTTTTTTAATTGGGATTTTAGGGCTTTTTTTTGGTCAATATGACCAATATAAAAAAGTGTTACAGAAAAGCTGGTAAGAGAAGAAAAAATAATGATACAAACAATTTGGGATGCAACAAAAGGACTGAGGCGAAAGTTTAAAATAAAGTCAGAGCTGCAACCCAGTGGCTGATATTATGTCTTAAAATGGCCTAATCAAAGTCTAGAGTCAAACCCTCCAGTGAACCGATTAAGGTTAATTAAAACCTACTAAAATCCCAGTTATATTATGTGTTGATCTACATCTTAAAATAACAATAAAATACACTGAGGTTTTTGGTTGGAAAACAGAAAGCTGGGAAACATATCTGCACGCACAGACTGTGGAGCTTTGCGTTGATGATAATAATCTCAGCAGTGGAAACAGGCCAAGCTCCCCTCTGACAGCTCTGACATACTTCCAAACAACACACCTCAGAAACAAAGAGTAACTGCCTCAGATTTACCTGATACTTCAAAATGGCGTCTTCAAAGCGGCTGACCTCATAGTTCTCAGCATTGTAGTATTTTACCTACAAAAAACAAGAACAACACCGAAAAGCAACATAAAATAAACAAATCTAAATGTTTTATTTATTTTTTTTTTTTACCCCTACACATTTAGACAAAGAGCTCTAAAGAACAAGCAGATGGGTGTGCCCCATAGTTAGCATTCTCCTTTCCAAGCACAGCTCACTGTTTGGTCCCATTCCAAACTTTTCATGTCTATTTGGTATCGCTGCCATGTTTTCACGCCCTAATGGGCCCTAAATACAACAAACTGTTGAATTAAAGTGAATCCAATGGTTCGGAGCTTCGTTATTCCATCCAACGCCGTTCACCAGTACATCCTGCAGCCACAGAATGATGCTACCGCTACCATGCTAACAGGTTAGTAACAACTAAGCAAAGTTGCTACAGCTGGCTTTCAAATGGCGGTGAACATTTAGAAGGCAGCGATTCTTCCCCGCTGTTTCCTCAGCTTTGTGTCAAAACAGAAGACAGAACAGATCCTCAGCATGATGCTGCCACCACCATGCTAGGCAGCTAGTATAACGTTCTTAGGACTCCCTTTTTCTAGACTGCGACACTCAAAAAAACCTGAAAACACAGCTGAATGATCATTCAAACACACATCAGAACTGCTGTTGGAACAAATAAAGCAGTTATTGTCCCCTCGCCCTTTTCTTAAATCTATTGAGTATATCTGATCACTTGTGTTCTGTGCAAGCGTCTAATTGAAAGCAACACTATCTGTTCTGTCATGATGAGTCGCCAAACATCCAACCAGATTTGATCCAGAGACTAAATAACTACAACTAAAAGCAGGTCATTTCTTTCAACTTACTAAGCAACATTTAGTAAACCTGTGCATCAATATCCTCCATTTAAAAATGACCAAAGTTATTATCAGTTTACACGCATTATTAAAAGCAGAATCGGTCCCTATGATGGCCCAATTCTGCAACAAGGGCAAACTCATTAAGTATAGATTTAAATTGGCAAACAACAGCAACAAAGAGTCCAATAAAACAATAAAAGTAACAGTGTATTTAGGTTAGTATGTCGGTATTATCTTTATCTCAAAGAGAAACGGTATTTTAAGTTATCTACGAAGCTTTACTCATGTTTTTTTTTTTTCTGTACCGTCTCAAAGTTCAACAGAGAGTCCACAGCCTTGGACTTGGCGGCGTTGTCCTGCTGATTCATGTCTCGTCTGTACTTGGTTCTCCACTCGGTGATGATGATGGTGAGAGCTGGAACAAATAAATAGTTAACGCTAATCCAAACATTTTCCGGAGGAGTTTATTATTCAGTAATAAGAAAAGCCTCCAGAAGCAATGCTGACCAAACACAAAAGTCTATCTTGTATTGCACAAAACAAAACAAAAACTAGAAAAGCACTCGGAGAGCGCAGACCCCCGCCAAGCAGCTCATACCCCCCCGTCATATTGTGACCTCCACTTTCACACCAAACCCAGATCATTACCGTAATTAAATCATTTGTCATTGGTTATAATATAATTCTGTGAAAATTTGAGCAAAATCCGTCGATAACTTTTTCTTTAAAGTTGCTAACAGACAAACAAATGCTACCGAAAACATAACCTCCTAAACTCCTAAGAAAAAGATGTTTCTGATTCTCAAGACTTTGGAAGAAAACATGATGTTAAACAGAACGTTCAGACTTAAAGTCCTCTGGTAAGGCTGAACTAAAACAATTCCCCAGCAGATTGATCCAAGAAATCCCCCCCCACTCATTACCGTTTTTCAGGTTTAGGGGGGTAGTTACCATTTCACAGCAGTGAGCAGGTCAGAGAGCACTTACTGAGGTAGAGCGTCATGCAGATAAAGACGATAAGGCCGAACCAGGCGTTAAAATAAGTGACGAAGTAGATGATGGAGATGACGATATCAGCAATGGTTGGGAAGATGCTGAACACAATGTAGCTGTGAAAAAAAACAAAACAAACAAAAAAAACAGATTATTTTATTTAACTATTCTGTAACATAACCATTAGGAGTGCACCGATTACAGGTTTCTAGATGATCAGAGATTCCCGATCTTTAAAAAGCCGATTCCGACTTTGACCGATACTGATTTCTTTTTATAACTGACACTGTTAGCTGTTATAGGATTACAAGACACATGATATTTCAACCATATCTTACTGAAAAAGCATCATTGCCTGTGAAACAATACAAACGTCTGAAATATCTGCTCTCAAATATAAATCAAAGCTTAAAGCACTGACATTTACGGCGGTAAATCAGATCAATGGAAAAGATCAGTTTTACATCCAAGTATCAGCTGATCACCGATCTCCCACAAATAAGAAAATCAAGGCCGATCGATCAGCCGGCTGAAAAATCGATGCACCCTTAATAACCGTTAATTAACAGGGCGACAGGCACAGATATAGACCTGAGCAGGCTGTTGATTGATGAGGTGCCGCGGTCAATGCTCCTCAGCACGTCGCCGGTTTTGCGGCCCAGATGCCAGCGCAGAGAGAGGGAGTGCAGATGGGCAAACAGGCGAACTTGGACCACTCGATTGGTGAACTGCTGCACCCGAATCCATAGGAACGAGCGCAAGTTACTGACAAACCCGGAAGCACCTAAAAAAAAATAAAAATAAAGGGGCAAAGAGTGGAAAATGAGATAACAGAAGAGAAAGTAGATTTTTGTCCCAATCAGGGTTGGTATTTACCTGCTCCTCCACCCTGCAGGAACTTCAGCCCGACGTATATACACACCGTGGAGGCCACAGAGTGCCAGCTGCTGCCGTCAGTTAATCCATTCACTGTAAAAAAGAAAAAAAAAAAGAGCATCAGTTGAGTTTTTATCTGACTCTCATTGCATGTAACCAAAAGATGAGGCTCACCCACCGATATTTTTATAATAGATGGGGACAAAGACGTTAATAGCTCGCTCAACTCCCAGCAGTCCCAGACAGAAGAGAACGAGGAGCTGGAGAATGATGTTGCCCCGGGGCCACATGTAGGGAAGCAGTAGGCGGACCTTCTTCCTGAATCCCTGCCAGGTGGATTGGTTCTCCTCTGTTCTTCCCAACAAGTTCTGAAGAAGCAGAAATCCGAAGAGAAGAAAGATGTAGAATGAGGTTCTCTGATCAAATTAGAAACATTTTGGTCAAAATCTGAACATTTCAGCAATGTACAAAACCAAACAGTGCACATCAGCCTGTGAAACATGGTGGCGGTTGTATCATGCTGTGGGGAAGAGTTGCCGGGAAGATATACAGCCCAGAAATACCAGAAAATTCTGGAATAAAACATTAGAGGCAGCAAAAGATTTGAATGACAAGCCAATGTTTAAATAAAGGAATTATTGTGTCTTAAGGTGGCCCAGTCAAAGTCCAGGTTTAATTCTAATTAAGAATTGGGGGAGCAAACCTTGCAGTTTGATGTTCAGAAATATTCCTAATCCAATCTGACTGAACCTTGGATAGATTCCCAACAAAGAGAGGGAAAAAGATGTGCTAAGTTGATACAAATCTCCAACATCCCTCCCTCCCCTTACCTGTGTGTTGTTCTCTATGTCCCGTTCATCTTCATTTATAAGAAGCATGTACGGTTTTCGAGGTAAACCGGGGGCTTTAAAACCAACGAAGAAGAGCAGCCCGGTGCAGAAGTAGCGGATCATCCAGAGAGCAAACTGCACCTGAAAGGTTCAATATTTAAAAGCAGATTAATACAAACTTTTATTCAATTCTCCTTCAGCATCTTTGTTCTTTATAGGAAGATTACTAAGGTTTAATTATCTACACGTTGAATTAAAACCACACATTTGAAATTAAACCTACAGAGAGAAAGAAAGCAGAGAGGTAATAAAGTTGGGGAAAAACCCACAAATTTCAAGTCATGCTTAGAATTATAAAGTGACCACTTCTGACTCAGCATGGGAGTTAACAGAGCAGAGTTTAGGATCTGAAACAGGAGTCACAGTGACTCAGCAAAACAGGAAAACGTCCCTAAACCTGTGCCGCTGTCAACCGGTATGGATGGTGACTGCTTTGCATTTCAGACAGCTTTTGTACCTCGTAGGAGTGGCTCATGCAACTAATACATATCTAACCTTTGGCCTGACTGACAATGAAAGGAGTTTAATCATAATGACTAGATGCAAACATTGATTGTGCGCTCTTGGATTAACGAAGTAGCAGAACATGGTGAAGCAACACTTCAAGCCTCACTAATGCATCTTTTTACAATTAAAAAGACATTACTCAAAAAAATAAAATAAAGCCTTTTCGGTCTGATTGTTCTTAAATGACGCCTCACCTCTTCTTCAGTGGCCTCCAGGCCCCACCACCAGTGTGGACTGTACCAGGAGACGAAGGCTAGGTTCTCAGCAGAGAAAGCCAAGGCCCAGAACACCAGCAGCGCCGTGCTGTGTCCCCTCGTCCGGTCCATCAGTGGGACCCTTTTCCTCTCCACCCTGAGCAGGGCTAAAGCCCAGGCCCAGCCTAAGATGGAGAAGCAGCCATAAAGCACCACGTAACCTGGGAGCTCTCCACCGCTGGCAGCTCGCCACACCATCCCACCCAGAAACTGGAGCAGGAGAAGCACGGTGAGGAGCAGCTGGAAGCCGTAGAGACGGGAGCGAGGGATGAACTTGGGCTCCATGGAGGTACCATACTTCTGGTAGCAAATGCAGTGGACGGTGCCGAGGAAGAAGGAGATGGCGAGCAGGATGGTGGGGACCAGGGTGAAGTAGAAGCAGGGGGAGATGCCTTGCTCCACCCAGGTGTGGGAGATGGAGGTGTTTGCCTCACAGTAGCTCTGGATGAACACCATGACTGTATCTGATGAATAGCATCCAAATCAGTTAGAATCCATCAGAGGAGCCAATTAGTTTCATTATTCACTCAAAAAGTGGTAAACATGTATGATTAGATTCAAATAATCAAACAATGCTGAGGGTTCATTAGCTGTAATCCATTAATCAACCAAATTAACCATAATGAATACTGTAAATAAAGGGTGTATGTGAGGAATTATAATATATCAGATCTTTCTTTAGAGAAAGACGGAAAATAAGGGAGAACATAATGAGAAGCGCGGTTAATAACATCTGCATCAAAACATGCAAATAATTTACGTTAGAAAAATCAGAAGCAAGCCTGCAAAAAAAAAAAAAAACTCTACTAAGACAATTGACGTTATTGATTATGAACCTTACCTTTCCTGTCGATTTGAGATAATGTAAAAACCCTCCTGTTATCAGTAGAGATTAGCCGCCAGTAGCTCCTCAATAACCGGCTTGTTGTTGCTACAACTCTTGGTTTAAAAAACAAAAACAGCCGTTTTTACTAAACCGACAGCTGAAAATCCAGCTTATTTTACTCTACGGTTCTGTCATAGCTACTCTTATCTTGGCGTCTAAAAGCTGCACCACAGTTTGTCCTTGTAACGTCATGCGTTAAACAACAGCTATCCATGACTCGGCAACCGACGCTTACACAACGTCGTCTGACTGGTCCGCATTGAAGATGCTGCACCGCCCCCTAGTGGACGAGAGCTCAAACTGGTCAAAAATAAATTGCCAAATACAACGGATTTTATGAATAAGAAGTATACCGACAAGTTCACTTAATTTGATAAGTTGATACATTTGCATAATATGTTTACACACAGATTTTACGTATCCCTTAAAGGGAAACTGAAGAAAGAAGAATAACTTCCTCGTGCGCAACTGTTTTTTTGTGCACACCAAACACTTCCACGTGCGCAACAGGTCGTTTTCCGTGTTAACCAGATATTTTTTTCTATTTATTGTGTAAAATAATATTGTGTTTTTTTAAAAGATACCTGACCTCATTGTTTTGTATTCCTTGTTTGGGGTGGAATAATGATGGTATTGCTATGGTGCTTGCCAGACATCACAGTTTGTTTCATAACATTTAATAGTATATATGAGATTTATTTCTGCACACGGATTACAGGATAGTCTTTGCACACAACACATGACATGATTTGGTCCTTTTAGGGCCGTAGCCTCAAAACCTTTTGCTACTAGGGCAAAATAACAAAACAAAACAAACAAACAAACAAAAAACCCAAACAGACAAAAATGTAAGTTTTGGGGATTATGGGTTGAAAATTTGGATTTCATTTTCTTAAAATTACAAACATTATTTAACTTTTTTTTTTTTTACATTTTTACCAGAGATGCACACTGCATCCAACTGCTACAATAACCAAGTTACCCTAAACCCCAACTAAAGGCTGTTTTTAAAGCAAACTCACTGTCACACTGGCAGGTGGTCATGCTGTTATGCTTAATCATAATAACAAGTTATAGAACATAATATAATAACATATAGAATATGTACAATTATTAGGTAATGATTAAGAGTATTAAACCTAATAAATAGATCCAATTTATATAAAATCATTTGCAACTGATATTTTATATTCTATTTATATTTTAACATAATAGGTTGAAATGTTATATAATACCTAAATACAGACAGAAAAGACCTGAAACCTGAGTGACTTAATTGGAGTTTGTCTTAACAAAGTAAAATAACATTGAAGCTTCATTTGTTTTAATCAAAATCAGAAAGTGAAACTAATTCTATAAAGATTTATTCGAATTTGAAGATTGATTTTTTGTTGTTAATTTGAGTATTTTGGGCTCACAGCTGAGAAACCCCACAATCGAGTTCTTTCAACAATGAGAATGTTAAATAAAAGTCATAATAAAAACAGAATATTCAATAAATAAATGTTGTATCATGGCCACACGGGGTCATAGTGCTGAAGTTTTTTGTATCTCTGCTCAATTTTTACTTTTTTTTATTACATTTCCTTAAATATACTGTGTTTCCTGTGTTTCTCGTTTCTCTGATCCTGCTGTTTCATTCTGAGTTTATCATTATCCCCCTCCTCCAGCTTTTCTAGCCGCACTCTCTATCCAGCTGTGGTTTAGTCAGAGTTACAAACATGAAAGCGCTCAATAAGCAGACAGACCACGGGCTGCTGTGTTCAATCAAATGAACAGAAAGTTGAGTGGAAGGATATCGGCCACGACTGTCAAACTCTGTGCTGTGGAGAAAAAAGGACAGGGCTGTTTGCTCGGTGGTTCAAAGTCCTCTTTTTAGATGAAAGTGCTTTTTGTCTTTCAGAGTAAAGTAAAAAAAAAAAAAAAAGACTGAAGAGACATCACATGTTTTTAATTTCTAACTTTTTGTTCTCAGAGCCAATTTGGAGTTTCAACCTTCTACGAGTTTTGGGATTGCATGCTGTCTGCTGACGTCACTCCACGGTGTTTTATCAAGTCTAAAGTCTGCACATACATCCCTCTTATTTCTTCCTCTACTGGAAAGCTTTATAGGGATGCTGATAAAATGTTCTAGCAGGACTTGGAAATTGCACACTCTGCTAAAAGCATCAATAACCATGTTGTGTCTTTGCTTAATTATTCTATAATCTTAATTATAGTCTCGCAAAGCTGATTAATTTTCACTTATCAATAGAACGTTAGCTTCTCTTTTTAAAATATCTGTAAAATGTGAATTTCTCCAGAGGCACCTATGCTAACCCTTTAAACATTGTACAGCAGGAACCTTTTGGTGCCTGTAATGGTGGAAGATGAACAAAAGATGGCGCTAAATGCAAAGGTTTGCACAGACAGAAGCCTCGTGATCAGCTTTTTGACTAAATCTTCATAGAATAAACAGCAACCTAGAGAAGTAACATCACCGACATTTTTAACAATTATTATTTAGCATCATCTGACACCTACATAAAAGCCCCGGACTGGTTGACAATATTGTCCATCAGTTTTGTGTTTCAGTCAAAGAGGTAATTTCCAGCATCATCCTGTAGTGATGAAAGGGTTTGAGCTTTATGGCCTCGCAATTCAAACTGTAAAGCCAAGGCTTATGAAAAGAAAGGAAAGAGACTCAAATGCTAGCTTTTATATCTGTCTTTTCTATGAGAAGGAATACATTACTCCTCAGTGAGTTTATGAGCTGGCATACAAAAGAAGGGTTAAAAAATGTAAAGATTACCCTGATGTGAAGGAGAGGAAAATAGAACAGAATTAAACAGCTTCTGATGTCTGTGTGAATTTATTCTCTAAAACACACACAGTAAAATGAAAAGCACAAAAGAAAGAGGCTAAATCTTATCATTTAGAGACTTCACAAAGGGAATAAAGAGCCACTAATCTGTTTCATCTTCTCGGTTCTTTTGTGCGAGTGGAAATGGACCTTCTGTCCGTCAGCTGCTTGTCACCCCACTCCTTTGTCGCCCCGTGTAGATGTGACGACCTGCCCATCACAAACCTCATCTCTCCCCTCTTTTGTAAGGAAGCCCCACATTCAAGCATCAGCTGGAGCCCTATAAGTCCTTTAGGTGTGTATTTTCTTGTCTCTTGTCTTTCCCCCCCCCCCCCACTCATTCGCCTCTCTTTGTTTGCTGCCTGTCACATATAGGCTGTGAGAGGTGTGGGTAAGATGGATGCATATGCCAATTTTATCTCTTGATTTAGTGGGAAAGGAATACTGGTGGCATTAGGAGTGCAACGTCCAATCTTATTAGCACGGAGGGCGATCAATAAAGCTTTCGATTGTGCTGAAGAGAATTCCCTGATAGACTCCACTTTGTGGAGCTTGTTTCTTATTAAAAAAGCCCAGGTGAATCTTCTTTGCTACCTTTATAATTCACCGATCACTCTAGATGTTTACTCAGTTCAAATACAGGGTTTTGTCAAACATTTTCAGCTTTCACCTGGTGTGTAGAACCCTTAAAATGTTCAACACTTTGTCACCAGTGTGGTATTCATCCCCCTTTACTCTGATTCCTTTAAATAAAACTAACACAGCCAAGAAGGATGATATCATCCATTGAATTTTACCTTGAGGCAGTTAGGAAGTGCATGGAAACTCTGGAGGAGCTGCAAAGATCTAAAATTCAAGAAGGAAGAATCTGTCAGTTTGATGAAATATTATGACAGTTACATAAATCAAACCTTTATGGAAGAGTGTAATAACAGCAATAATTAATCCAATTTAAAATCTCCTCTAAATGAGGAAAAAATGGCATCATTGGTTTGAATTAAAAGTTTAAACTGCACATCACCACAAACACACCAACCCCAAGTAAAACATGACATGATGTGGGGCAAAGACTGGACCTTTTAAGATGTATGACTTGGAAATGAATGCTTACACTTTCAACTCAATGACAAGTCACTTTGAGATATTTTGGAAAGAGGACTGAGCAAAATTGTTCAACTTTCGATGTGTAAATCTGCAAAAACGATCAAAAAATAAGTACAAATCTCTTAAAATAAGTGTATTTACCATTAATTTGAGTATGTTAATAAGATGATTTTTCACTTAAAATAGTAAAACTACATATTATGCAGTTGAAATAAGACAATTCAATTATTTTTTTTCTTATTTGAAATGTAAATTGAAATATTCCACTGGCAATGTGTTTCACTTACTTTATTTCGGGAAGAAATTGACTTATTTTAAGAAAAATGGACTTAAATATCATTTTTTACATTGTAGATTCATGTTGTAAATATCAAATTTATTAGTTGCTTAGAGGTTTTTATCAGTCGAATCCTTAAAACGCTTAAAACACTGAGACCGAACTAAACGCGGGATCTTCAGTCCAAGACAGAGACACAGAGATGAACGAAACAGAGGGGGGCTAAGAATTAAGAAGTCGCTGAGCTAAAAAAAGGAAAAACAAATCGAATCCCCGTGGTATCAGTTTTAGGAGATATAGATTGGATAAACCCAAGGAGGGTTAGAGAGCTTCAAAATGCTGTAAGCACAAAATCACTTAGATTCTTCTTTAATATTCACATGTTTACTTTGTATGATCATCCTGCAGCTTTGAGTCTCTCTAACATTTTGTGAGGCTGTAGCATCCTGGGACTAATATTATGCAAATGAATCAAATTGCTTATTGTATATCTCATGCACTCAGACTCCCAGACAGACATGCACTGCTGCACAAGACTCTGAGTTGAAGAACTGAATTAATGGGAGCTCAGACGCCACAATATCGCTTTTGTTTTTGGTAACTTTTAGGTCTTTTTCAAAGGAAGTGAACTTTTTTTTTGTCTGATATGAAAATTAGTTTAAAGATCTGAGATAAAATTAGACAGAAAAAGCAAAACACAATGAATGAGGGGTTGGGGGGGATAATTTTTCCCCAGCTCTGTACGTGACAACCATTCAAATTTCAATGCAAACATATAAATTTGCATAGATTAAGCTGAAAAACAAAGTCATGATGTTTTTGGTGCAATCGCAAGATCATGGTTGTGAGGGTCAGCACCACTACTGATAAAGTCTTTGATGAATGAAACCAGCTCCTCAAGGACTCCAACGGCCTGCTGAAACCATCATAAGGTGGATGCATTTGACCTCCAAACACTTTAATTCAACTCGTGCCAAATCCGCAACCCTGCAGAGAGAGAGTGAGAGCTGCAGAAGCAGTGGTGTGACCATGGCTGCTTCTGGACATCAGGGGTCTGTTGATGAAACGGAAAAACTGCCAACTGCGGTCTGAGAGAGTTTGAAACAGCTGGGCTATGACCTAGTTTAGTTTTTTTTTTTTGTTGCTGTTTTTTTTTAAGGCTTATGATGACTGAAATGTACCAAAAGAGGCACACTTCAGGCAAAAGCTGCAAAACACAAGAGAAATTGAGAAAATGTTTCAATAAAAACATTTTTTAAAATAATTTTGACATCCAGTCCTCGAGGTCTGATGTCTTGGAACTTTTTGATGTGTCCCACGTCTAAAAAATAAAAAAAAAAAAAAAAAAAGCAAAATTTTATTCCAAGCATGTTGACAAGTTGTTCAGGGTTGTTAGATATTCGATTCAGATGTGATGAAGCTGTGAAGCTTTTAAAAATCATTGGACACACCGGTCCTCTTCAAGGACTGCATTAAATACTTTAAATGCCAGAAGGTGAATTTCTGTCCTGGTCTAAAATGTTTTGCAGCCTTTAACAGTTTTTATTTCTTCCATTTAGCTATTAGCTTCCTAACTTTAGCAACTCCTAGCTTTGACTTTCCTTTGTCTTTAGATCTGCTTTGCTGGTTTATTGCGTGAATTCAAGAAGGTATAAGAAGCATTTCTTAAAAAAAAATCGGGTTCATGATGACATGACGGCAAATGGCTACACAGTCATGATACATAACTTGTTCCAACACAGACCAGAAGGTTTCTCTATTTCATTTAGATCTGGCTATGTTCAGGACATCAGTTCTATGGCCATGAAAGAGAACCTTCTAGCTATCAATTTTACTTTCATCTAGTTCACAGTAATAGTAATTGTGTACAATCCCTTGCTACAAAGTAAAATAAAAACATTTTAGTCTTATTTATCCAGGTCTGAATATTGGAGAATAAAGTGAGAAGTATTTAATGAACTTGAAGTGTCTTTATGATTCCCCACTCGAGAAGGATTAAGAAGGAGGGAGGCACCTTCCCGCATGAGCAGCTCAGCAGCCGGGCTGACTTCCACATGGCTAGCAGAGGACGCCGCCAGGGAGCAGAATGTCAGTTTTAAACAAGCATTTCTTTGCTCTGGGCTGAGAGGTGATGGATAATGCTTTTGCGCATTAGTTAGAGAGCGGGGAGGACCATTCATCAATGCAATGTGTATGTGTCTGTTTTGGTGGCACATCAGTACATCTGCATTTTCTGATTGCATGCAGCTAGCATCACACTCCTCTGGGCTGGGAAGGCTGAGCATCTGGAGACAAGGACTCTCCCTGGTATCATGCTCAGAGTATTTATTTGGGGTTGTGGGAATAATAGAAGCATCATCTTGTATTTAAACTTAGTCCTTCAAAACACATCGGAGTAGACTGCGTATTGGTTAGAAACTTCCAGCAACTATTTTTTATTGTTAGTCGTTTATTTCTTTTTTGAAAAAAAGTACAAAAAGTTTACAAATGAATAAGAAATCCAAATCTAGAATAGAACTCTATATTGAAATATATCTGAAATTATATAATTATGTTTAGTTCAATATCACTTCCGCTACAATTTTAAGGCTTTTTAAATAGGGAAACATTAACATTATTGTAGTGCATTGTACTGAGGTCTTTAAACATATTAATCTGAACAACTCTACAGTCACTGTGGTCACTTTTTAAAATACTCTCACATATATTGTCAGAAGCCTTTAACACAGCCTATATTAACAGTCTTACTGCATATATTGTTTAATTTTGAAATGATTTTACTACAGTGACTCTGAAAATGTTATTTTTAAATTAAAAACTAGGTCAAACTTACAGTCCAGAGGTCTGTTTCACAAAACCAAGATAAAGGATTAATTTAGGATTTTCCCAGTATATTGGCTTTATTAATCATTGACTTGGTTTTACAAATACACTAGCATGTCAGTCACCATGATGATTTAATCTGTCTTTGAATGGTAAAACTACAAATATATACACTTATATATATATAAATTATTATAATTATTGTAACATTTGTATGGCAGCCTGTTCCTGACTGAACAGATAAGGCCGCAGGATTAAAATTGCCTGGCTGAATTTCAGAAAGTAGAATGGGAGGCAGGTTTTTTACACTGCAAAAAAATAAGTCAACATTTCTTTTAAAGATGAAAAAATTCTTATTTAACAACTCAAAATAAGAGTAAATACACTTTTTGTAAGGAATTGTTACTCATTTTTTTTAAAATAGATTTTGCAGTGTAGTTATCAGACACCTCCTCTGTGGAACCAGCTAGTTTTAGTTTGTAAAGGAGACACCCTGTCTACTTTTAAGAAAAGGCTAAAAATGTGAGCTGTTATGAAGCTTATATTTGGAGCGACTCACGTTGTATTTAGGTATAGTTATTCTGCTTTAGGGTTAGGCTGCTGGAGGACATGGGGACCACTTTACACCATTCTGCTCCATTCTATCTCCATTTTCCAATTCTATGGTATTTATTAGGTTAATCATTAACGTTATGCTCTCTCTGCTTCTTGTTGTCATTGTAACCTTAGCTGGGATGTTACTGTTTAGCCATGACACCATCCTGGAGCAAAAAAATCAGCTGGGCTGCTACAATCGTTACCTTTGATTATAGATGATAGAGTCAGGTCTGTTTTTCAGTGATTAGTCCTGTTTCTCTCTTAGCTATAGTTGTGGGGTAAGGTTTTAACTGTGACTACCTGGAAGTAAAAAATAGCTCAGGCCTTGTCTGCTTAACTGTTTCTTTCCTACACAAAACCACCCATGGAGCTGATTAACCTTTTGCTTTTATAACATATAAAGTATTTATGAAAAAGTAATTCCATCTTTGTTTTGCATGTCTGCTTGAGATGACATGTGTTGTGTAAAGTAGAAACGCACTAGAAGAGTGCAGACCTCTGCCTAGCTCATTTTCCCTGAATTATTGCTACTTTTATTCACAAAATCTTAAAAACAAAAATCCCGGATCCCGATGGTGATCCAGATTATCACTAAAACGTAACCATTTGTCACCAGTCACAATATGCACATTCTCCAAAACTTTCAGCAAAATCCAACCATAACCTTTTTTGTTATTTTGAAAATAGATGAACAGACAAAAAAAAAAATCAAAAAAACACACAGACAAACCAATACCAATGAGGTTACTTGAAGTGAATTAACAGAATTGAATTAACCTGGACCTGAAACAGGCTAGCTGCACAAAATAAATCACTATGGTAACTCATTTGCTACTCCATTTGTGATACTGAATTCAAGTTTAATTAAGCCATGGTATCCGTAAAGTCCTGTCTTAATTTGCCGGCTTGTTTTTTTTTTTGAAACAGCCCTGAGAACCATTGACTCAGCCTAGTGGTTAGGAAGGGTGCTAATGTTTCCTATTAGTAGGAAGCCTCCCATCTAAGGTACATTGTGATCTTTTCAACACATATCAAAATTGCTTTTGCAGAGGAAATATATATATAGCGTTCACCATTAAATTCCTTGGCTAAAGCAAAAGACAGAAAAATACAGGGGAAAAAATGTAAAGACGGTAGTAGTTACTTATACCGTGCAAAGAATTTATTAGTTGGAAACTACAGTAATTGTACAAAAAAAATATGGCAAGATCCATTATTGTGTTCCATAAAGTATTTTCTTTAAATCACTCAGCATTATTCACATTGTGCAACACAATGATCATCCCATACTTAACATACCGTGTGGAGGTTTAGGGATCTAAGTTCACAACTTATACAGAGCCTTTTTTTATATTCCCAAAAAGGGCTCTGAAAAATATTACTAACATGAGACACAGAGATCCTCCAAACCAAATGCAAGTTCTTAAAATCTTATGATTTAGGGAATTTAGAGGAAATTCTACATTTTTTTTTATTTTTCCAATAAGAAAACATTGTCAGCGAACATCCATGAAAGCTTAAAAGAAGCGAATATATCTCTTTAATCTGAGAGGAACAGATATTTAAAAAAAATACAGGATCGAAACCAAAATCATGGAACAGATCGTCACAGTAAAAGGGATTAATTTTTAAAATTGACCTTAAAGAGAAATTAGAAATTAAATAATCAAGAACGATAATTGTTTGAGAAACATAATAAAAAACATCCTCTTAGGGATGTTTGAAAAGTTGGAGTTCACCGAAAAAAAAAAAACATATGGTATGATTTTTTAAAATATTTTTAATGTAACTGCAGCAAATTTGATTAAGGATGTAAAGACTATAAAACTGGTAACAGAACTGGTGTATATTTTTCTTCTTTAAAAAAAAACAAAAAACGCATCGATTCAGAAGTTTGCGTGATGTTTTGTATATAGATTTTAATCTATTTTCTAAATCAGATTAATAAACTAAAACTGAAAATATAATAGTGATTTTACAGCATTCCAATGATAAACTGTGTAGAAAAAAAACTAAAATCAATGTATATTATATATTTGTATAGGGAAGGCATTGAATAATATTTTAATAAGATTCTTTGAATAAAAGTACATTTCATGACATCATTCCTATATCTGTACATATATTCTAGTTTATGCGCCTGCAAAATGTTGTATATAGAAAACGTGCTGCCGGGGAACTCAGCTTGACAGAACACTTCTTATATGCCTCTTATAGGCACAGTTGTGGAAAAATAGCAGGCAGTCTGTGCAGCCCCACTGCCTTCATATTCACAATGCTACAGACATCCTTTGAGTGGGCCAAATGTTAATTTCATTTTGGTCTCATCAAACTAGAGGACCTCCTCTACAATGGATTCAATGAAATAGTTTTAGAGTTTTCTTCTAACCTTTCTGAGATACAGAGCAGATTTGTGGAGTTTACAAATGAGAGCTATCCAGTTTACAGATTATTCACTTGAGCTGTGGATTTGTTCGGTTTCTCCTGAAATAGCCGGGACCTCCTGGCTCCTTTTGATTAATGCTCCCTTTTAATTTGGATGGACAGCCATGTGTTGGTAGGGGTAGCAGTTCTCTTGACCCTTTCTCATTTGCAGATGATGGATTGACCAATGCTTTGATACTTTTTCAAAAAATGTAGAACTGTTGCCTTGCACATAAACCTCGGCAGCGATTCACTGGGTGCGGGTGCCTTTGCGCTTTTTGGCAAGTGTTGCAAAGAGAATGGTGACACAGATTGGCCTGCTGCTCTTACCCTTTGCATTTTGTGCCCTCCAGAACTTACATACAAATTATACCAGTTGGTTTTCTGCAGCTGCTTTGATTTCCCTATCAAATAAAAAGGGAGGGGTGTTTTCAACATTTTTTACACTAAAAGAAAAGTGTGGCTTTCATTGGTTTAAATGACCTTTTGTTTGTGTGTATGCATTTGCAAGGTGCTTTTAACTAAAGCACTTTGCAAATGAGGATGAAACAATACGGTTAATATCAAAGCTAAATGTAAGGTATTTAGAAGGAAGACCACGAGTCAAGCTCTGTCAGAGGTGAGATGGATTTAAGGGAAGAAATAAAGTGCAAGCATGAGGGAGAGGGCAGCCGGAGCAGGAGAGGAGAAGTAAAGGGAGGGGGATGCTGCTCTCTGAGGAGTTTGGTGTTCAAGAGTTTTTTGAGGACCCCAGTCAGTCATGACAGATGGCAGCTCATACCGAATCTGGTTCTGTTGGGGGTTTCTTTCCCTTTCCACTGTTCACATTTTTTTGTTCCTTAATACAAACGGATTAATCAATTGGTGCTTTTTAAATAATCTGGATTGAATTGGCCTCACTTTAACTGAGTCAATTCTAGAAGATATGTTTGCTTTTATCTTAAACACTCCATTGTAGCTCTTACTGTTTGTTTAGGGATGTTATCCTGCTAGCTGGTGAAGCTCCTCCAGGTTAACCTCCAATCATCTTTTAATTTCTCCTGACGAGCTCTTCTTGTATAAAGAAACACACTGCCACAGCATCACGCTACCACCACCGTGTCTCACCATGTGACTGGTATGTTAGAGCAAAGTGTATTGTTAGTTTTTAGACAAATCTAGAATTTGTATCCAGGTAAAAAGTGCAATCTGAAAATGTATCATGTATTATAATGATAATACAAAAAAGTACCACAAGCCTTTATTTCTTTAAGATATTCAATAACAATGAAGAACAGTGTAATGCTCCACTACTTTTTTAGCCCCCATTTCCACATCCCAGCTCTTGTTTTTCCTTTCTAAAAGCGTTCGGAGTGGAGTGCAGGTGGTGCATGCTCCCCTGGTAATGTCCTCTGGGGGTGGCGACTGTTACAAATAATCCCATGATGACGGCATCTTAACACTGTTTCAAGTAATAAAAAGAAGCAGAATATTAATTTGATATTTGCAGCAGCATTTGTAGGTAGATTTGGTTGCTTTTTTTTCTTGCTCTATCCACTGTTTATATAGAAAGAGCGTAGGTGGCCCCTGACATTGGAGGAAGGGCTTCTGTATAGTTTGCTTTTTTTCCCCCTTTGATATGTTTACTGGACTCCATGCTTGTGTCCCAGCCCCCTAATACTGTTATGTCTCAAACGACCAAAGCTGTAGTCCCAGAGGCAGAGATCAGCAAAGCTTGCAACCCCCTGCATGAAGAATTGCACCAGTTGTTGTATTTTCATCTTGAAGTGCTTCCTCTCTATATCCCTGCATAAATATTTCTGTAAAACAACTCCAAAGCTAGCAGGGGTTGTTTGCAGCTTCAAGCCTTTGTGCAACCGAGACATTTAAACTGTGACATAATAATTTAGGTGAAAAACAATGCAATGCAGACAGGAATAGGCAGGGATAAATCTTAAAAAAAAAAAAAAAAAAAAATGCAACCGCAAAATATCCCATGAATCTGTCGCCAGGGTGAGAGTGTACTTATGCAGGGATAGATATGGAGAGGGAAAAAAAAGAGAGGAAGGGATTGCTAAGTTTGCTGTTTGACTGATATTTAGCTGGAGCTCAGCACAGATGAATGAGGCTACAAAATCCTCTTTTCCTCCTGGGTGCAGTTACTCGGAGCACTGTGATACAGAGCTACCTCAGAGTGAAGGATGCTCTCGTCACATTACTTCTACCTCCTATAAGGAATAAAATATAACCCCCCTTCAGAAGGTTGGAATTATACAGAGAGCTGAGGTACATTAACCAAACAGAGAGCTCTCCTCTGAGGCCTCCTATGGATCCTGGCCTCTGTGACACTAATCTCCCCTCTGCCCATCACTTTTCTCCCAGCTCAACCTCTTATGATCCAATCATAAAAACACCAGGAGAAAGAAAACAAGAAAACAGTGCCAGTGAGTGGAACAGTGCAGCTTTTATCTCTAAATAAAAGTCAGTCTAATGCGCTGCGAAAAATAAATTACAACACAGATTTGATCATCTTAGGAACAAAAAATGCTCTTTATCTATTTGTATCTGATATCCTGGCAGATTGTTGAACTTGATTCTCCTTTGCTTCAAAATTGAAAGCTACAGTGTGTCATTTTAAGTGACATCTAATGGTCAAACTGAAGCAACATCAATATGGAGGCTGTCATGGTACAAAATGGCTTCCGCAACGTCCGCATTTGATGTCAATTGATGACGAGATTTATAAGATTATTCTATAAATGGTATTTTATCAGTCTGTGTAGGATATAGATTTTATTTAGGCCTAACTTCCAGCAGTCACATTAGTTGCATTATTAATTATTAATGGTGATCTCTACAGTCAGCTCTGTGCTGCCGTGGCACAAAGATGTTTGCCTCCCTAAATGCGATACCCGCTGCTATGTAATTATAAATAGCAATATCTAAGGCAATGCAA
>JAUZNJ010054384.1:30768-66439 GCA_034780135.1 Jordanella pulchra | reverse complement strand
GCACAAAGATGTTTGCCTCCCTAAATGCGATACCCGCTGCTATGTAATTATAAATAGCAATATCTAAGGCAATGCAAACATAAAGATTGAGACTTTTAGTTCATAGATGATAGTAAAAAACATGCTAATGTATAATATCTTACATTTCAGTCAGTAAATCCCTGTAATTGTTACGTAATGTTTCGATTGGCTATTTGACAAATGTTTTGGGCATAACACTGCAATGTTGCGGAGGTTATTGTTGCTAGTAATTAAAAGTTTATGGATTGGTGAAGAATAATAGATTTAAACTGTTTCAGTTTGTAAATAGAAAAGTAGGAGAAAGTCCAGTGGAGGAAAAAAAAAATTCCTACTAACATCAACCTCAAAATCCAGCAGGTTCATTTTACAGCTAAAATGTGATGAAAAACAGTCTATTACCGCTCTTCATTGTAACACACGACACAGATAAATGTATTATTAGTCTATTCAAGGATATCAGTGGACAAATCCCACCTTACTGCTCTCTTGAGCTTAAAGTTTTAGCTGTACAGTAAAAACTTTTTTATTTACATCAATATTGAACAATGTACTGTAAAAATACCAATTCTTATTTTTCCCCCATTGGATCAATTCTAAATTTCCACAGTATCACCCACTTCTAGTGACTGTATGTTAATCTGGCAATTAATCATCTGTAGCCTATATATGCTGAAATCTGAATACTTGAAAAAAGTCTAAAGTCACATTTTGCTTCCAATATAATATGCAAGGACTCGCCAAAATACCATAACTAGTGAGTATTTTGCTAATAGATTAGCAAGATATTTTACTCTGATTAACCCATAAATAATCAAATTGAAAATGGAACAAAAGGAGTTTTTTATTGAAGCTACTAAGATCTGATTAGAGAATATTTACAAAAAGAAAATGCATTCATTTAAATGCTAGATGTAGATTGCAGTACTTTTATGCCATAATTGCTGCCATCGACTCAGGTGTGTTAGAGCAGAAACGTATATACAAAATGAAGAATTTTAAATGTTCAAGATGTACTGTTTTATTCAGGTGTTTTTTTTATTAGTTTTGTGGCAAATCTTTGCTGAACAGGATGCAATGTCCAAGTTCAAAGTGGGGCTGTTGCAGCTGCTTATTCAAAGCTACTTGGTAAACACTCTTTACTCATGGAGTTAATTTGATGCAGATGAGCAGATTTATGAGCCGAGCCGAGGAGACTGGGGAGGTTCTCCCCTTTTTTGAAGTGGAGAATCGTCAATTATTTGGGAACAGATGGTTTCAAAGTATAATTTTTGATTTCTGCCTCGGTGGGATACATTAAAAAGATTGGATTTAAACAATTATAAGGGGCTATTTTTGGTTAAAAAAATAAACTGGGGTAAGATTTCACGTTTCAGACACTAAGCTGACATTAGTTTTCATTTATTTTTTTATTTCTGTCTTGATTCCCCTTCAAAGCAGCCGGCTTTTCAGTGAATTCGCTCCCAGCCACATTCTTAAGCGTGTCAACCTCTTGTCATTGTGGGTTGATCACAACTTTTTGCTAAATACAAGTTTATTTTTTTTTATTCTATTATTGACATGCTTGTTCAAATAATAACAGGCTTTACAAGAGAGCCCAGCTGAAATGATCTGACAGCTTCGGAGAGGAGAATTGTCTGAGGTGCCAGACTATTACAGAGGCTATAAGATGTTTTGGCAAAGAACGCTCAGTCCCTGACAACTTGTCAGGCGTGATTGCTCCACTAACAGCTTTCCTTTACTTGTGACTGACAGGTACATTTTTAGCTGCTCTTCCTCTCAGGTTCAAGAGTTTAGTGATTGAGATTTCAGAGAACTTGTTTCATCTTTTTTGAGAATGAGGTTGTGTTAAAAGTTTCGCATTTGTCTGCAGCTGCTTGATAAACACCGCAAATTTGTTCATGGTATACTGCTGCGGATCGAAAAGACGTATTTTATCATTTATCTACCTGTTTCCCTTTAAGATATGTTTGTCTATCTACTGATGGTGTCCGTGTCATGTTCAAATGTGTAAAAATCTGTAAAAGAAGGTAAATAACACAACCAAAACATTGCTGTCAATGCACGACAAAGCAGCCACTTAAAGGAGTCCATGACATCCATCAGTCTGGAAAGAGCTTCATCTCACATCGAACTCATGAAACATCATTAGTCATTTATGGTAAGGCTCTTTTTGTGTCAATAATTTGTTTTACTACTGTAAACTGTAAAGTATATATAAAAAAAATTACATTTTTTCTTGTTGTGGATTAAAAAAACCCTAGTTTTAGTGCATGGAAATAGAATAATTTGTCATTTTAATAAGATAAGCCTCTACTAAAGCAAACTATTATAGCTCTAAGATGTCAAGAGCTTGCTTTGAAACGCAATCTCTCAAACTCAATCACCATCGCTAAAGGCAGATGGTTTGGACCGATTGTGCAAGGACTCCCACTATGCCTGATAACAAGGTTCCTGGTCTATATAGGGCAACTGTGACAATAAACACAGCAGCATCAAGTGGTGTGAACAGGTGGCCTGCCTCATAGGGCCACTTGTCACGTTGTGCGTCTACAACAAAAGTTCAGTTATAAGGAAATGTCAGAGTGTTTTAATAGCTTGAGACAGAGAGTCCGACTCAGATGTGCTGATAGAGAAAATGTGAGAACAGGGGGTCTTCTGGGAAATCAAATGTGGTGCTCTGGACTTAACTGGTTTAAAATGTCTGAGGTTGAGGTTTATATCACTAAGTTTACTTTCTTCCTTCATGTTGCATAATGAAATCATTAACCTTTCTTTAGCTCTGCATGTAGCTTCAAATAGTTTTCTCTACATAACTGTTTTTTAACACAATTTCCTCTAAAAGTGTGGGTGGGTGTTTTTTTTAAGAAAAAGGAAAGAAATTGTTCACCAAATGCCAAGATGCTGCCACAGACGCCCTGTCAAGTCACCGTCTTTCCCCCCTTCACACATTGACCTATATTGGTTGTTTTGAATCTCTGGCAGTAACACTTAAAATATTTGGGCCCCCGTCCCAAGAATACCTCAGAGATGTGTATATGCGGTGGTGCCTGCATGATCTAAAAATGTAAAACTGTAAGCATGCCGTCAATCCCTGTACATGCATGTGTAGAAAGATTTGCTGCAGGTTTCTAACGGCCCTTTGGATGCAGATTAAAGTGGATTTGAATCTCCAGGTGGTTCTCCTCTAACAGACTCAGTGATGATTTAAGTAGGGGAGGGATGAAGGATTTTGTTATTTATACAAGGGTCTTACAGTCTGGAATAGTATGGAAATGGATTTGACTCAAGTATTTGCCAAGTGGAGAAAATACAGAAAAAAAAGAATAAATTGTAAATGTTTATTAATTTTTCTGTCTGTCCTTATTTTTTTTTACTCTCTGATTTTTTTTTTTGAGGCTCCATGGACTTCTGGAAATCCCATAACAATGAGTTGCAACCCTTTTTTATAGTTTATGTTGCACTCCTTGTTGGGTTTAATTTAAGTTTTAACCCAATGCCCTTCTGTTTTGTTGCAGCAAAGTCGAAAACATTTGTGGAGAAATTAAAAAAGTTCGAAGATTTCCTTCTTGTGTGCCCTTCTCTTTCAATCGGATTATATAACCCCCACGTTAATTAGCTGTGTTTCAGTCACTTTGTGTGGCACGGCCCTCAATCGGGCACCCTCAGCAATCTGGCCTATCAACTTACAGGGCGCCAGAGTTTTCTTCTCTTTGAAGATCGCCTTGGCTTCAGAGTCAAAAAAAAAAAAAAAAACCTCACTGATCTGATGACTAAAAGGAAAAGGTCCCTGCAGTGAGCCTTTGCAGACTGATAAAAAGCTCTGAAAAGCAACATTTGGTGAAACACACACATCAGTAAGGAAGAAAGGGGGGGGGGGGATAGGATTTATTTGGTTGTGAAAACAAGAGGCAGCATGGAACAATGACAATCTAGTTCCTCTGGTAATTTCCTGTCGGGGTTCATTCCTGTGATGTGGTTGTGACTGTTCTGCCGGGATCAATCAAACCTGTGAGCAGATGGCATCGTACTCCTCCAACAGTCTGGGGGTTGTAAAGAGTTTTTTTTTTCATAATTTTTTTTTAAATTCCAGAGATGGTAATTGGCTTGCTATTCCATGGACCGTAGCGCGCTAACAACCACTGCCATCGCCACTGCACAGCGACAGCACCTCCCGTCCTGATTTGAATGACTCAGAATGTGCTACAGGCTCCATTTAGTTTCAACGCCAACTTGTGTTTAACATGGTTTCTACCATGATGATGGTGTGGAAAAGCAGCTTCAAGACACGTGAAAATTCCAGCTTTTTTTTTTTTTTTTTTGTTTTTTTTTTACAACCACCAACTTCAATATATGTTAAGTGGTGTAAAGGTAAAGCAATTTTCGAAGGAATAAAAAAAAAATATATATGGTTTTAATTTTTCTTCTTTATAAGCGGACCAAGATAAAATCTTGTGGAACCACCTGCCTTCAGTTAAACACAGCACAAACAGGGTCAAAGAGAAAGTTTAAAGCAAGTTGAGGATAAAAAAAAAAAACACAACCAACAGCTGTTAAAGTCATCAGTCATGATATACAGGTTATGACACAACCCAAAGATATAGGGAATAGAGCTTCATTTAGAGAAGCACATTATGACCATGACTATTGATTTTTTTGTGGCAATACACTATCAAAGAAGGTTTAATCTATAAAGAAATGAATCTACCCATCCATCCATGGTGCCTATAACCAGCACTCTATTGGCAAAAGGTGAACAGATTACCAGACTAATCACAGGTTAAGACATAGACATGCAATCATGCACACATACAAATCACACCTATGGGCAATTTAAAGACACCAAATAACATAACAGTGTTTTTGGACTATGGGAGGAAGCTGGGGTACCTAGAGAGACCTCAGGCATGCACGGAGAGAACATGCAAACTGATATTAGGCACCTTCATATTCTGATATTATGAAGGTGCCTAATCTGATATTTGTACAGTTTTGGCTTAATTACTGCTCTGAGCAGTTAATTCTAAATATGTTTTAGTGAACTAAATCCTTACTTAGAGTATGCATTCTGTTTACTCTAGTTAAGGGTTTTGTTTGATTACTAAATGACTTAATGATTTTTTCAATAATCAATTTATTTGATTAATCATTTCAGTCCTACATGTAACAGGAGGTGCAACGATCAACAGCTCAGGTAAGAGAATCCGTCTAAATAATCGCCCCATTTGGTCATTCTACAAGTTCTTTATAGAGGAATGGCTTTAAAGGTATAATGGATATTTTCCCAGATATGCAAGTAAGGAACGGCAAACATTTTTTTTCCCCAGAATAAACTAGCAAGGAATGAACACCCACATTGGCGTAAGAGGTGAATGTCGAAGATTGACATGAGGGGGACATGATGCAATCTGCCTTGTTCTCTTAGATGGAAAAAATTTGAACCAATTTAGACAAACTGAGCTTTAATAATGACTTCTAAATGTATGGAATCCCCTCAGAATCTCTATGTGTGATTGGAATGAATTTACTATTCATTTTAAAGTGGTTTGAGAAGATGTTTTGAATTGGTGCTACACTAATTAATTAAACTAAATGCGTAGAGATACAGTTGCACTAAATGTAAGTGGCTGTTCAATTAACAAGCAGCACAAGTTAATAAAACTTATACTCTATTTTGAAAGCTAGCAAAGATGTAACAAAGACGAGTTGGAGGTTTTTTTGTTTTTTTTTTGGGTGAAAGTTGGTGTTAACAGAGGTGACTCGGGTAACAATTTTAATGATTCCCATTTTATTTCTTTAAAAAAAGAAATGATTCATCACTTTTCTTTCACTCCACAAATGCGTTTAAAAAAATGCAGTAAGACTTTAATTCAGTATCTTGAAATCACAGGTTACTTTGAACCCATAAATATATGTTTTCCACACACATTGGGTCCACTGCGACTGCCTTAATAACCAGAAACAAAATCAGGTAGTGGATCAGGCGGCCTGCTCTCCGTTTGCCAACAGGGTTTGCGTTTAGGTGAGGAAAGCTTATATAGATAAATGGAACCGTGTGTGGCAGAACGAGCAAGCTGTATAAAAGGGAAACAGAGTAATTGCATGTGTACTGTAAGAGTGTGTGTCTCGGAGACGGCGGGCACTTCAAAGCTTTGATGTCGGAGCTCCTAAATGAGGGCCACCACAGGTCCAGACTAATGGGACATCATGGGGAGATTAGAGGCCAAATGGAGCAGGCAGACAGGCATCACACTCCTACATATGTGTATGCTGCACAGAAAAGCAGCAAGTCCCTTCGGGTAACCCTATTGTAATTAAAAGTGAAAGATTGGCTCCAAGTTTTGGCTGGTAATTGGACAGGAAGAACAAGTTATAAAAAAAAGTCCCAGTTAGTGCTTAGTGTAGTACGGTATAAATCCTTTATTAAATAATCATAACAATAATTATAATAACAATCATAAAAAGAGAATTTCTGTACAAAGACCCCTTTAAAATAACATCAACAGCAGTCGTAGTAGTGCGAAAAAAAATGAGTGGGGAAAATCCTATCCTTAAGTTTTTTTTTACCTTTAGTCCTCCCAGGCAGAAGATGGCGCTGTGACTGTCTTCGTTGTGATCAAATTGAGTATTTTAATAGCAGCTCCAAAGGCAAGCTGGATCCCCGAGGCTCCAAGGCACTTTGAACAGAGTCAGTGGGGTCCATAAATGTGGGCCTCAGAGGAAAAGAAAGATGGCGAGCGTGAGGTGAGGATGAACAAGGTGAGTGCAATTCTATTGTGAACCCATTGAATTTTATTTCTAAGCCGTAGTCGTTATGGGTACATCCAAACATTGTGGGATGATGTGTTGTCAAATTTTTTTTATATACAACCTTACAAACAGTTATAAATGGATATTTAAACACAGTGTATAAAAAGAGACAACCTTTATTTTTCTATTGTCTGACCATATTTCTTGCTTTTAATTCATTTAGGATTAACAAACCATTTCTATTAGTGAAATGCCAGAATAATGAAAAAACCTTAAGGCGACTCTTCGAAAACACCTCACCCTTATGTGACATCATAGGAAAAGCATTGGAATGTGCAGTTATTTGTGTCCCAGAGAGGAATATGTTTCTGTTTAAAAGGTAGGTATTAAGCTAAGATGCAGGATGATGCTAATAAGGGATGCTATTTATCTAGAGTGAGACAAGTCCTTGGCTAAACGTCGACTAATGACCCATTTTACAGATGGACACAAGGACAAAGAGTATAAGTTTTGCTAATTTTTCCTTTGGTTAGAAGAAACTAGAGTGGAAGTTAAATAAAAGGGGCGAACATCTAAACTTTGTAGCTCAGAGGTGGCGGCATCATGTTTTGTTTTGCTACTGGAGAGATTTGTGCACTTCACAAAATAGATTGCATCACAAGGAATGTTTTTGTTGTTGTAACATCACAAATCGGCTCTTGATCAAAACATCTGATCAAGGTCAGGCAGTTGAAAAAAAATGATTTAGTGAATGGAAATAGTATTTGATAATCCTATCCGACCCAAGAAAGTAATCATTTGGTCAGATTTATTGTCAAATGGTGGATTAACAGGTTGTGTTTTTTTATACCGTGTATGTAAGGGTATCTGGGTTGAGCTGTTCAGGTGAAGTGTTTTGGTGTCTACGTGCAAGGGAATGAACTCTCGCTCTCTCTCCTCATGGCTTGCAAGTCTCTGCCTGGTTCAAAACCATGTCATGAAACGACGACAAATAATAAAACATTGGTAAAAAAAACAAAAAACAACTTGCTTTGAACAAAAAAAAAGATTCCCAAAGTAGGCCACCATTAGCCAACAAGTTGAGGTGGATGCTTGTCTGTGTGTGTAGGAGGAAAGATGGGTAGGTCCTTTAAAATCATGGCTTTTGAGGTCCATGTGTAAAAATGTCTCGATGTTGCCTCGACAGCCCCCCCCCCCCCCACCTCCGTTCAGCATTTCCACACACAATGCTTTGCTTTTAAGGCTTGTTGTGCACGTGGGCACACAGTCGCTCTATTGATCGGATATGTCTCTGGTTTGTTTCTGATCCCATTTGTTCTTTTTGTGTTTTTCGAAAGCACAGAGTGAGCAACGGCTCATAGAAGATAGAAGCATTGGGGGGGGGGGAATTCGAGTGCTCTGTCAGTCACAGTCTCGCCCGTTCTTTCCTGTGATTCACCTCCTTCAGGGTTTTAAGTCTCTGCCCAGCAATCCATAGGTTGCACCGTCCAAATCTCCTCGACCTTTTAAGATTTGCCGCCAATGTAAACACAACCTCCTCTTTGACAGGAACCAGTAACAAGTAAATCTAACAATAACACCTCTCCGTCGATAAAAGAATGTGTCCCTCCCTACCTCTGCACACACCCATACACACACCCACACATATATATCTATTTATATACTTTCTTTACCTCTTTTTCTCCCAACTTATCTTCTACCGCAGGACTTTTAATCGGCCCAAAAGAAAACATTAAACAGAAAGTAATAGAGCAGACACTCAACTAAAAATACCACAGAGATTCAGGAACTAAGGGGGCGAACAGAAGCTGATAGGTAGCAAAGAGTGGACAATGGAACAAAAAAGTCAAGGGGCCTCACAAAGGAGCTAAGATCTAGGCCACTGTGTTCACAGGTGATCAAAAAATACTCTTTTTCTAAGCAAACCTACCCTACCACCTTTCCAACACAACGTGTCCAGCTCTGTCCGTGTAGTTTACAGTATCCAGTTGGAAAACTAGACATATCTATGACGCATTTATAAGAAGTTCTCTTTAGGTGCCCCCGGATTCAGTAATTGATATGTGTTGATATTTAGTTTTTGAGGCCTATCATCCCTGCAAAGAAGCAGTCTGTGGAGGTAACCCAGGTCTGTCAGTCAGTGGTGCAGTTGTTGAAACAACTGCCAATACTGGACAGTGCTTTGTTTCCCAAACAAGTTCTCATCGAGACCCGCTCCACTGAGGAACAACAAAATTGGCATTGATGGAGAACATAGAGATTTTTACGAAATGCCTGCTTCTTTTTCCTCACGCCTCCGTGCAGCAGCGCTGCTGGTTGAGTTTGACTTTGTGCTTGAGGCCGTCGTAGAGTTCGAAGTTGTAGTTCTCCAGAGTGGTGGAGGATCGCGACGAAAGTCCGCTGTAGGAGCAGGTGCAGTACAGGAGGAGGCCTGCGCACACCGCCCCGAGCAACACGCCCAGGGAGCTCATGACAATGATGGTGACCAGAATGGGATCCAAAGTGTATAACCACGAGTTGTCTTTCTCTGGGGTGAGTGTCACCGCAGGATCAGATGACGGGGATGCTGTGTTCCACTCTGGGAACTGCAAACCTAAAACAGGAAGAAGAGTAAATGAGAAAAATCATTAACTTGACAAAAGAAATATGGCTGTACACAACTCATTAACTCGGCAGCCGCTTTATTCGGTGCACCTGTTCAAAAGAAAAACAGACAAACTTGAATTACCAAAATTAAGCTAATAATAGCTCAGGGGGGCTCTTAGTACAACCAAGGTTTGCACCAGAAGGAAAAATTAGGTGCCATCCTTGTCAACTAAAGACTGTAAAACTAGGAAATGGCAGACTGGAAAGATCTGGCCAGTTGAATCTCGATTTCCATGGTGACATGCAGATTGTAGGGTTTCAGATTGATGCAAAAAGCATTAAAACATGGATCCCTCCTGGCTTGTTTTAATAGTTCTGGCTGAGACTGTGTTAAACTTCTTGCTACACTTTATCCTCCTGCTTTATAAACACAGTACAACTGCCAATTGGATACAATTGCAGCATGATAATGCAGTATGTGACAGAGTTCAAATTAAAACTGGTTTATTGAACCAGTTAGAGTATCCATGCAGGGAAATGGGAGATTGACATCCAGCAGCCCAAAAATCATCCTAATGTCATTGTAAGGGAAAAAATCTTGGAGGAATGTTTCTCACACTTGTTAAATTAAAAGAGATTGAAACTATTCTGGAAGCAGAAAATAGTTCAAACTGGATCTAATAAAGTCACACAGTAGATTAGTGTATTTCAAAGTGTGTTGGATCATTCGGTTGGGCCTTACCACTGCCGAGCGGATCTCTGCCCATGGAAAGTCGCCCATCTCCAATGTGCCTGTTATCTGTCAAAGAGAAGGATGGGACCTTTAGCAGCAAATCATTTTACACCAACGTGTCACACAAAAGAAATCCTTCAAAAGATGGTACCAAAGATTAAACAAGATCTTTTGTTTCCAGATCTAAGAAATATTTACTCTTGTCTAGTGACACAGTGTGCTTTGTTTTGTTGGTGAGGCACAAAAACTACAGAGCATTATGCCATGAAATGTGGTAGAAAGAGTGCATGTTAGTAATAGACAGAAGCCATCAGAACCTCTTTAGAACTGAAAACTAGGACCCCTGAAGTTGATGTTGAATCTACAAAAGGGAATATGAAGCTGTGTTTAAAATGTTTGCCCCTTAAATCCATCAGAAACTCTACATTTCATGTTTACTACATAATGATATAAAAGTATTAGGCAAAAGAAACGTGTGTCAAATAAAGAAAAAATACCACTAGGATGCATAAACCTTAGTTAAATTTGTCCCTTCATCAAGTTGTACATTATTATTTCATTCTTTGCAGACCTAGCCTACATTAAGTCAAATATTTCATTCCGCTCATAAATAGTAATAAATTCGTTGGAATCTCATATTTTATGTAATTTTACTTTTTACCCATCAAAATATTTTGTTACACCACATTTTCAATAATTTTGGTCATGATCTCAAAGTTTTTTTGAGTTATATAAACACATACCTTAATATTAGATGATATGCCAAACAAGCACTATTAAAGCAACAGCCCCTTCTCAATATGGCTCTCCCTCGAAAATATAGTTGCATGTAAAATCGATGAGTAAACAATTCCAAATATAATATAATATAAACAATCAAAGGTTAGCTTTTGTTGCATCACATCATTTCCATCGATATAGAAGATAAAACAAGCATCAAATAGAAAAATATGTCTTTATTGATAGAGAAAGTTCATTAAGATACATTCCTGTCAAACACACAGTCGTCACATTTGATAAAGGTTGTATAAGACTGCTCATTCTGTGCCAGGACAAGTCAAAACACAATATCCATGTTGAGATGAGTATTTGACACAAATTAAAGAAAGAAAGAAAAGCCAACAAAATACCATAAAAGAAGTAGTGCTTGTGTCTGTCGGTCTCTGAGATGGCTTGAACTTGAACCCGATGCGAAGGCATGTTCGAATGACATTAGTGAACTATAGCTGTAGCACTTTAATTGTGTTTTTAACTTTATTTCTTTGTGTCTTTCCGTGTTTGCTTCTCCTGGCAAGTGTTCAGGAGTGGGAGTAGCTGCTTGGCAAGAGATACATCTAGATCTGGAGGTCTTTGATGGCCGATGGCATTATTAAGACTGTTGCCAGGACAACGGAGGTTGGCAACAAACTGGGAGATGGAGGTGCAGCAGATGGGAGGAAAAAGTGCTTACCGCAGCCTTAATAAATGTTAGCCGTCCATTAACTAATTACTGCTATTAGTAGCTTGGTGGGTAATGGTGTCAGGATGGATTGAGTAAGGTGTCCAGTCCCTCTCTTTCCAAGTTGATTTAAAAGCACAATGTGAGAGTGTGCCAAAAACAGTTTTCTTCTTACAGTGAATGAATAAAAAGTGCAGCTTTGTAGCTTTATCACCAGACTAAAGTGTATTTTGGAGGTGTGGGTGGAAGGTGATGGATTTTTTGCAGCTTTGACAAACCCAGTGAAAATGCCCCAGTAAGCTGAAGCTTTAATTTCATTTAAACCAGCTGAACTCGGGTCAGATTGTCTCGGCTCTGATGAGAGTAAAACTGGTGCAGAGTTTAGTCTGCGTCAGTCATGCTTTATTGGGGGGTAAAATCAATCATAAACAATAAAGTTTGAGTTTAAGTCAGCAGTATCTAAAAACTAGTGTTTTGAATGTCTAGATGTTTTCCTGATTTAATAGGAGGAAGTGCATCTTGTGGCATGGAAGAAATCAAAAAGCATAATGGGTGGATTTTTTTACACATTTTTTATGTCAAAATTCAAGATGTTTCAAGTGTTTAAGCTGGTTAAAGACCAACTAAAAAAGAACTGGATGGAGGAATAGATGGACAAATTCTTCTACTGATGGATCGATTGACTAATAGACTTTGCATTATTACAATCTGGCAGGGAACAAAGTCTCGAAACGGCTAATTTGCGTAGATCCGTCCAGTGGAAATCATAATATCCTGAAGCCATCCTAAAGCTGCACATTTAAACTGCAAAACACTTTACTTATGGCCTCCAGCTGCTCTTGTGGCATTGTGGGATTTGTAGGAGCATAAATCAAGAAAATGCGGTTATGACCGACAGCTGTGTCTATTTACAACCCTCCTAAAAACAACAAGCACATATTCGAACTGAAAACACGACAAGGCTCGGCCCAGCACAGGCTTTCATCTGGGCAGCTCAAAGACATGGAGGACCGAGGCGGGGAGGGGAGGGTGCAACTGGAGTGGGTGGTATGGAGCACGAGTGGGAGTGGAACAACGTGCTTTATTACACCAGAGAGTCAAGATGAAAACACTAAACACTAAGGACGGCAGCATCCATCACTGACTGATGCCTTTATCAGGAGAGGATGAGCCGCTCAATCCAACGAGCTGGTTATCTCCATTTGCGATGCAGGGATTTAACTATGATGGATTTGCATTCCTTTTTGCTTTTAAATGTGCACATGCTCTGCTTAAAAGGACAATGGAGACATTTCTTTCCTTTTGCATCCTGTGCTGCAACGCCCTCAGTATTGGCACATCTCATATCACAGCTACTCTGTGTTATTATTACAGAGACACCATGAGCAGTATCTTTTCTACGCTTGCCAGATCATTTCCACAGCTACAGCACAGTAAATGTGTCTCAGCCTAACAGTTTTCTTCCCCCCCACCCCTTTGTGTCTCTTGGGTCTTGTTTTAGCCTGGCGCTTTGGCAGCTCTGACTGGCTCATCCAGCAGAACCAGCTCGACCTCTATCCCCCCTGCCGCCCACATGTCTTTGTCTGAGTCCATGCTGGGGTCGTTCTAGGAGGACCGTCGGGGTTATGAGGGAGCCAGGCGCTGCTAAATGGTCCGAATCAAGCTGTTCATGAAAAAAAAAAACCCGTTAGCTTGGGCTGCTTCGTCCGGCTCGGTGGTGTGATGGCGTGAAAAAGCAAACTCCTTTATGAGACAGAAACTGGTTCCATTAAAGATGCTCAGTGTTTCTTTGCAAATTTTCACTTAGTGTCACCATGACAGCAAAGGTTGTAAACAGGGAGGGTTAGATCTTTAAGTCTTTGCAGCACTTCTTTAGACCTCACAAGTTGGCATCCAAGCGCCAGTGGTGCAATAAGCTCAGTGCTTTTTTTTTCTTGTTTTTTTAGCATAGGGTGCGGTGTCGGTCCCGGCTGTCCAGCCTCACTGTCAGGACTGGCTCCACCCCTGGGGTAGCCATACTGGTGGACCAGTTAGAGTACTGGAAGCACTGTGAGGAGCTGTGATAGGCCACGGAGAGCTGGTTCTTCTTGGTGGCCAGGTGTTGTCGGCAGCAACAGAGGGCTCTGGCCAAAATGGCTACCGCCAGGAAAAGGAGGGCACCGCCGGCAGCCATAATGTAATACCAATGGATGGGTAAGGGAGGCACAGGAACGCCTCCCCCTGGTGGAGAGATACAGAGTAATTGGCCAATGGGAAAAGAGATGAGCGGCAGTTTTATTTTTTGCTTACTTCTGCATTTAATTTGCTGCTTTCTACTTTTTTTTTTTTTTTTACGATCTTTAGCTCACAAACAGCAGGCGTGCATCTCGTTTGAGCATGCACAAACATGCCAGTTGCAAAGAATAAAAACAAATCCTCAAGACCATAAATTAAATAAAAAGGGAAAATTAAGCATGAAAGCATTTACTTCTGTCATGTAGCTCGGGTTGCAGTTTGAGGACAACTTTTCACACCAAGATCATCAAGAGGTTTATGTTGACGTCAGTCCAATAGTTGATTCAGTCAGATGCAATGCAGTCAAGTCTTTTATTTGAAGCTGCAATGATCTTACTTGGTGTGAACTGAAGCCACAACTATTAGTTTTATACAAGCAATCACACACATTGAATCACGGAGCTTCTTCTTCCTGTTTCACACCGTCAAAGGATGCCACATATAGCCCAGGGAGCCATGCAGGAATCAGTGGGATACCCCACAGGAATCCGATAATTCAGAGCTCTCCCTCAGAGCTCGCATTGGGTCTTTTATCTAGCTGGCTCACATTGGCTCATTTGTCCCAAGTTCGTAATTTATCCTGTTTCTTGTCTCGCCTTCTTCCAAATCATCAGCCTCCTGGCTGGTCCTCTCCTCCTCAAAGCCAAGGGCTGTCTCCTTAGAGACTATTTCCACAGATCCTCTATGCTCCTTCCCTTGGCATCAAACCTTCCCTTCCTTAAATTCTTGGTAAGAACTGACTAACCAGCTTCCAAGAAGCTTGTACTTTTCTATTCAAGACAGCTGAAATAAAACCCAGATGAAATTTAGGAATGTGAATAAACTAGTACCCACGTGAACCCAACAGAGACGGTGAAGCGGAGCTCAATACTTCCTGATTGTTGGACCATGTCACATAATTACAGAGGGGGAAATGATGCATGATCCTGCTACTTCACACCACACACACTCAAAAGACAGAACGGAGTGGAGGTACCCACACTCAGTCACTCTGTCTGATTGCCTACCGCTGGGAATACCACCGTGTGCGTTGATATTAACGCCGGTGCTCGTGCTCGTGCAGGCTTGTCGAGGGTTAGGGGATTTTTTTTTCCTTTTTTTTACGGGGAGTGTGAAAGCCGGTGAAATGCACACGCATCACATTCTGCGGTAAAACCCAGACAGGACTGCATCTTAGAGGGCATTAGAGGTGCAGAAACACTTGCATCAATCTCCCCTCCCCTCCTCTTCCCTCAGATGCTCAAAACATTTTTCATGAGGCATGGAGTTATTAAATCCCTCCAGGTTGTTTGCTAGGAACCTGAAGCCCTTTTCAAATACCTGACTGCATGAGGTGGGTTTGATTTAGCTTGCCTTGCACACCGAGTTGGAGACCAGTTCTGCAACATTCCATAACTTTTAGATGATAGTGTGTGTTATACTTTTATGTGATTTTTTTTATTCTAGTAAAGAGGTTAGTGATAGTTTGGTGACATCATCATGCTGCTGATTGAAATAAATGCAAATTAGTTCAGTCTAGTCCAAGAGACTGCATTGTCACATTACAGAAAGTATTCACACCCCTTGGTTTTCTCCACGTTTCGCCACATTGCAACGTATTTTGCAGAACAAAAAGAAAGTTGGACTTGAAGTTAAAAACCTGACACTCATTCGTATATATTCTTTCAAATCTTTGTAGAACTGCTTTTTAACATAATTTCATTTGCAATTTGCAGCCTTTTTCAGTCTAAAAAAGTTTTTTCTTTCAGGACTGTCTTGTTTTTAAGCCCATTAAAATATCAACGGTCCTGCCCAGAATGGAGAAAAACATCCCGTCACAAAACGATACTGTCACCACCACTTTTTGGTGGCTGTGATGTGAGAAAATGTGAAAATGGTTTCAGCGACATTTTAAACTGTTTCCACGCCCTGTGATCTGCAGCTCGGACAATCAAAGTGAAACCCGCCTCCCCGCCCCCCCAGGGTTGATGCATACTGACGGGCAGGAAGCAAGACCGGATTTAGGAAGTGACATCCTCATAAAAGAAAAACAAACTCACCTGAATTTTCAGGAGAAAAAGCTGAGAAGGGCTCTGCGTGGACAGGAAGACAAATTCAGACAAGAACAAAAAAAGAAAAACCTGTTAGATTATTTTAATATGAAAGACAAATGTCACAGAAATGTCACAACATTATCTAAATGAAATTCCCCTGATATCTCATGTGAATTATGGCATTTACTGTGCTTTTTTAGTAGGAATGCAATTTCTTACATGACATGAGTTTGGTTGTGAGGAGGTGGGATTGTGCTGGCGGGGAGAGTGTGTGGGCTATGCGAGTGTGTTTACTCGTGGTGTCTACTGAAACTGGAGCAGGCTGGGAGGTTCTGGGTTGCTGTAAACTAACAGAGCAGAACCTTCACTTTGATTGTCTGGAATGCAAACAGAACAAAAAAAAAAAAAAAAAAGCGGAGCTGTGTTGTGCGTCTCAGAGAGCTTTTGAAAGAGGAAGAACGATGGGAAAACAACTTGGAAACGAGAGCTTTTTTTTTTTGTTGTTTTTTGGCGGGAACAACAAATGTGCAAAATCTAACTGCGTTGCATGAGAAGAAACATCCCAGCATACCATAGGAGTGGCAGGAGGAAGTAGGGAAAACAGGAGGCAGAGAAGGCAGGGGCTGTCATCCTCGCCTTCCAAGCTGCAGAGCAATAGACTCTCAGGACTCTCATGACACATTTAAAAACACAAAACTGGCTGCAAACGGAGGGGGAAAGAAGAGCATCCAAAAGCAGAGCTGCTTTCCTTTAATTACACACTAGTCCACCTGCGAAGCCAGCTCCGAGGATACGATGGCAGGACTTCGACTTTGAACTCACAGCTTGGTCTCTGATCTGTTTAAGACTCTCTCTGAAGCCCCTGCTTGGGCCAGATTAAGGCAGCTATGGTTCACTCGGCTCCCGCCCTATACTCCCAAAGCTTGCTTGGGAAACAGCCTCTCTAGTAATTCCCTTTGACGGTTCAGGGAAAGCACTGTTTACAAATATGACAGGAGCGAGTGCAAGAGAGATAGATGGAGGGGAGAGGAAGAGGAAAAATCTAATGAAACATAGATTAGCATCTCTGAGACCCACAGGGTATTTATGGCCTACTTTTCCTATTCTTCTTTCTTTTTCTTTTTAGTGAGGAAGTAAACGATGTCCCTCCCTCCTTCTCTCCTTTTTTATCTCTGTAGTTGGTGGGCTCTTTGGTGAAGAGACTGGGATGGGAGGGCGAGTATGTGGAGGGGATTAGACTTTAAAGTGTTTACCTCCTTATGTGCATCAGTGTTCAAGGACCTCGCGGCTAAAATGCTTTCCATACTTTGCATAAAAACTTTTATCTTATCCTTGTAGAATGTAAAAGAAGGGGAACTTTTCAAAGCTGCTATCCCAAACCTTGTTAGATTTTAATGAGATTTTATGAAAGACCAAAACAAAGTGGCAAATCATTAATTGGAAATAAAATCTGACGTTGTTTTGTTTTCACTCAGACAGTAATCTAAAAACTGTGGCATGCACATGGAGTCAATCATCTGCAGAAACATCTTTCTTTTACCATTTTTTTTAGGGGGACTGTCCAGGTCAACTTTGCAGATCTTAGAGCAGCTTGTGCTCATCAGTTTTCAAATGTTGACAAAGATTTTCCTCTGGATCCCCTAAATCCTTTTAATACATTAACTTTATCAACACTATATGGGGACAATTATAGCTCTCACTCTTCAGGGTTTTGTTATTCCACTCTGTGAAAATGCCTAAATTAAATAAACGGGTCGTTAGCAGACTCCTGCAGAACCTTAACATGGATAATGAGATAAATCGGGTTCATATATGGAGTAAAGCTACAGACATAGAAATGATCTTCCATCTCTGCTGGAAGGAGAAGCTCAGCACCAATCAAGTGTTTTTCCCACCAGCTCTGACTACTTTAGTTAGTTCATCCAGTTGTTAAACAAAGGGCTACACTGCAAAAACGATCTAAAAGTGAGTAAAAAAAAGTCTTAAAATAAGTGTATTTACCTTTATTTGAGTTTATAAATAAGATGATCTGCCAATGGAGTTATTATATTTACCCTTAAAATAAGATAATTGGATATCATGCACTTGAAATAAGAGACAGCAGTTGTTTTTATCTTATTTTAAATGCAAGTAGTCGTATTCCACTGGCAAAGTGTCTCTCTTACCTGCTCAAGAATGCACTTATATTAGGACAAAAGGACTTAGATTTCCATTTTTTGGGCGTTTAAACAATAAGAGAACACAAAGTTTGTGGTCTAAATTTGGAAAAAAGAAATATAAAAAATAGTCAAAGGGTGTGATTACTTTGCAATTCACTGTAATCAAAGTGATATGTGGAGGAAAAATCTGATATGGCAACCTGGGGGTTTGATGATGGAGGTGCTGGCTGTTCATGTTTGATTATATCTGAAGTTCCAAATTGGCTTCCTAAAGCGTTATCTGACCTACCTGTGCACTCTTTTAGAGGTGAGCTTGCACTCATGTGGATGTTGTCTATCCAGATGTGTCCTCTGGTGCTGTGCTCAAAGAAACCCTCTATCACAACCTAGAAGACAAAAAAAAAAAAAAAAAAGACAAGGAAGAAGTGGAAGAATGCATGAGAGAGAAGACAGCAACATGATGAAGGTAAGGCGGAGCAGGGGGTGGAGGCAAATGGAGAACAGAGACGAGCAGGAGGAATGAAAAGTTAATATGAACCTAGGTGCACTCAGCACTTGCAATAATGCTTTAGTTCTCTGCAAGCAATGTGTGCTAACTTTTTCATGAGAACATCAACTGCTGAGGATGTCTCTGACAAATGCATGAGAACAAACAACCAAAAGAAGCCAGCAGAGAAAAATCTGCCGTACATTATCTCCTTTTGAAGTTTAAACCAGTCTCCAAAGATTAATCCTCTTTCTTTTATCCCTTTTTGTGTAAATGCATCAATCATTCGCTACCTGGAATTCTTTCGGGGAGCGTGGCACGATGGTCCTGCCTTCTCTCCAGACGGTGGTGTGGTTTTCATGGAGGGACCACAGGAGGCTTTCGTCGTTAAGGCTGTCTCGTACAAAAACCCTCAAGTGGCCCTTGGCATCCCCCCACATCTGGTAGGAGAAGAGTAGGCAGAGGGGCCCGGCGTCGGCGGGCACCACGGGGCTCACGAGCCGAGCCCGCTGCTGCTCCGTCTTCATGCTCACATCCAGGTACAGGTAACTGTTCAGTGCTGGAAAAAAAAGAAACTATATTAATATTTAAAAAGCCTCAAAAAGTCATCCAAATGAAACTTTCTGGCACCTGTGAATGGGATTTCCTATGGCTTTTATTCAACTGTATAGTTTATAACAGCTGTAAATGAACACGTGTGAATGAAGGATGTATTCAATCCCACAATCGTTACAATTAACTCTCTTTGTTTCACATAAGGATCGACTTCCCCACATATATTGAGTCACAGAGTGTTTTCACACAGTATGACATGTCTAACATGACCCTTAAACTAAAAAGAAGCTAGCCCCTGATTGCTAACAGGAACAGGATCCTTGCTGCAAAATGGTCACATGGAACAATAGGGATATGAAAAATATAAACACACTAAAGAATAGAATAACAAGGGCCTTTCATACATGAAGTCTGAGCCAAGACTCTTGTTCCCATTCCAGGTAACTCCTTCAGCAACAAAAGAAATCTTACCCAAAAAAAAAAAAAAAAACCACAGCACTCAGTTTGTTTACACTAGAGGATGTTTAGTTTTTCGAATCGGATGCCGGCACGGATTGTGCTGTGAAAGAGGAGCGGAGCCAACTGTATGAGAAAAGAGATTGAATACAAATGTGTGTGAGCGTTAGCGACTCCGTGGAGAATTTCCTAAGTGGTCCCGCTGGGAAAAATGTCCAGCATCAACAATCTGCGCATTAAATCACCTGCTTCATCATGAACGACTGTGTAAGTGAAGAAGAAGAAGAATAGGGAGCATAAAAGCAGATTACAGAATCAGTCTAAAAGTGCGAGTTTCTGCTGTTTCTGGGCATCAGAGAATAATAGCTTGTATTATTCAGCGACGTTCAGGTGGGAGAACGACTTCGCTGATTCAGGCCGGACTTTTTCTTGTGCGGGCTTCTCCATGAGATCACACATTCTGTATCTGGGGGGAACAAATCTGTCTAGAATCTGACAGCCCCCCCCCATCTGCCCACCATACGGTCCGAGTCGCCCGTCTCTGACACTTCCCATGCTGTGACTGAGACAGTATCTCCCATGGCCCCTTGAAAATCCACAGTAAATGCGTTTGTGTGCATTTTAGCTGAACTGAGGCATCTTTAGTAAGTTTTTTAGCACTTTAAGGATTTTATTGCTATTTTGGAGCGGTTGCTATAAAGTGTTGTAATGATTCTTAGTTTTAAACATTTTTTGCTAGTAAAATCTAAAGGAACTCCATATAAAACCCAGTGGAAACAGATGATGCTAAGACCCGTGTAGTTGTTTAACTTTCACTCATTAAATTAACTGCTGCTGCTTTTCCAGACCTAGGGCTAGGTGACATGCTTTGCCTTTGAATCTATTTCACCATTTTATCTGCTTTCACGTGAAACAAGCAATGACTCATTTTTAGGGGGCTTTGTTACCACATTTTTGCCAGAAAAGCGTCTGAATACAAAATAATAGAATAAATACACGTGGCTATTTCTAGTTTTATTACTCGTTTCATGGCTGGAGGTCGAAAGGTGACTAGTTTGTGACTTCTGGGTCACAAGGAAAAAGGAGCCCTACAGAGGATTAAACAGTGATTTGATAGTGGTGAAATAATGATCCTTTTCTGGCTGAAATTTCTGACCTTTGACATTAGGAGGAAAATCAAAGGCACGCATGGTGTTTCTGAACGGCTGGAAACGATACTTCAAACATAAAAGGCGAAACCTGGCTAATCTGTGTAACCCTTCCTGATCTGCCTGTGATGAAAGAAGCCGCTTTGAAGCCCTCTGATGGAGAAAGTTACGGACCGAACACGTCACGCTTCAGGAGCTGTCAGATCAGGCAAAGGACAGTAACTGGTATCAAGAAATATCTAGATTTTAAAAGGTTAATGTTTCCAAACTAAATTGTACTGTGGTTTTAAGTGTGTCAAATCAGTAAAAAAAAAAAACAGGCATTAGTAAGTTAAAATAATGACTATTAACAGCTTAAAGACTGTTAAGGGGTGTAGTGACATCGAATGACATTTTCTAACAGCTCGCTCTGGTTGCAACGTTTTTTTTTTGTTTTTTTTTTTTAGATTACTTCATCCTGCTGGCATATCATTTGTTATGTTTGTGTGTTATGCTCTGTTTTAGTTAAATTATTCAGAAATAAAGCCCTTAATTTATATTTACAATAACAACAGCTCTTATAGTACGACACTGCGCATATGTGTAAAGGGTAAATGATGAAGCAACGGAGCTGAGCAAGTAAGCACGAAAATAATGAAGAAAAGTACAAGAACTAGTTATAAAAAACTGGATCTAGCAGTTCCACGTACTGCCTGCAGATGGCGAACACGTGTTTATGTGCGCTCATGACACCCTGTGCTGAAATTCTGTTTAGGAACAAAAAAGACCATCTGAGCAGTATTAGGATGGACTCATGGTTTATATAACCTTATTTTCTCAGGATCAAATGGGATTTCATCTTTTTTTTGCATAAGGAGAGAATTTAAAAAGTGACTATGTCCCTTTAAAATGTCACATGTGTAAAAAATAGCACATTTTAACTAAAATGTTTAATCATATATATTTTTTTAATGACCTGAGTTAAATCGAATATATGTTTGTGCTCTTAAGCTGATGTGTTTTGCAGCTACATATTACTTGAGAAGGAATTATACTGGTGAAATATATGTAAATAACAGTTTTGGTTTTACTCCACCAAAGATAGGAAAAATAATTTTGGAAAGAGAAAACGTTGCAATTCTGGAGAGACTTTTTGAAGCCTGATTTTACATTTCTGTCACCAGAGCTACTTTACACTCTGCATAATGGCCTGAGTTTAACAATATTCTCTGCAATGCAAACAAATGACTGTTGCTAGAATAAAGAGGTGGGTAGTAACTAGTAACACTTATTCAGTTACAGGTAAATGAGTAACTTGTTAACCAAAATATACTATTTACTTTTACTTGCGTAATATCTTTATAAAATATTGCAACTCTTGCTTGAGTAAAATGTTTGGTTGCTCCATCCATTGTGAGTAACTTCACTAATAACCAACAAGCTTGTTTTAAACAAAATTGCTCCAGGCAAACACACATAGTTAATATTTGGGTCCAAATGAGTTTTCCTTTTTTTGTACATAAAATTACCTGATCCTACTGTGACATTTGGAGGTCAAGCTAATTCACAGTAAGGAGGAAATATTATCACTGAAGCTACAAGTTTCATGTTAAGAAGGAAATTGGTTTGAAAAAGGGCTTCGTATTATATCATCTGAAATAACGGATGTTATGATCAGTTATTGAATACTAAAGAAGCCTTTTTTTAACCAAATACATTAGTAAAAATATGAGAAAGTGGTGCTACTCTTAGATGACAAAGTTTTTTGGGTACTCTACCCACCTTTGCTAGAATATTTCCAAAATTAAAAAGGAATCTAGTTGAACTAAAACACACAATTTAAAGCAGATAATGGAGGTAAATATAGACCTAGTGTGAGAAAACGTATAGATCTGAGCAAAGAAAAAATAATCACTTGATGCACGTTTGTGCCAGTGCATTACTACGGTCAATTAAGTGATAATTTTAAAGGCTAAGTGGATCAGAATATCCACTAATTTCATGTGAAGTAGACAGTCCACTGTAGACTGGCTACAGCAGCAGATAGTCTGACTGATTAAACAGTTAATCTTTTTTTAATCTCTCAAAAAAAAAGGAAAAAAGGGGCAAAGATCCTGGCTGATCTCCTTAAATCTAACCTGGTTAATATAAATAATCTTTCTAAATTACTATTTAACTTTCCTGAGATAAAAGGTGGGATCATGAAAACACACTCTTCTTGAATTGTATCTTATCCTCACTTATGCGTGAAGCAAGAAACCAATTTCTGTAGGAAGAGACTAAATAAATGGATCACTCTGCAGCATCATAAAAGGTAAGTCTAACCTAATTTCTATTCTTCTCTGGACTTTAATTGATACTACTGGGTCCTAACCTCTTCCCACTAAGCTTTTTGATACTCAGTAAGCCTGTTTGTCATATGAGGACATATATACATGCCTGACACATCTGCGGTGTCTGTTTCCTTGATTCCCTCGGTTCATTTTCATTTTAACACCCTTGGTGAGCAGCACGGCTGGCAGACAATGTTGCCGCTAAATTAGACTGGTTTCAATTTAAGAAAATTATTTTAATCAAATCGAAAAAGCGACTCAATAAAGACACAGTGGGAGAACGACTCCATTTAATTGTGGAAAATGGCGCATTGTCTGGACCCACAGAAGTTGATAAACTTAATGCATTTTTTGCCCGTGCAATTTTCTCCACACAAATAAAATCCTCCCTGCAGTCGAATGCATAAAATGCTCTCAGCTGATGGAGAGAATCATCAAATACCAAAATGAATTTTAGGGGTGGAATTTATTCAGGCTGGGGAGCCTCTGCAGGAAAAGTCAGTACTTTAGAGAGGCAAATTACAAGATGGAACATTTTATGTCATAAAAAAGTTATATATATTTAGCTAGTTAGCCTAATGAATACTTATTATTATTTGCAACAATTTTTATTGGTTATATGGTAGCAATATTCAAATCTCAAACTTAGATTTTTCCATTCAGTATTCCTCTTCCACAACCATGGACTATGAGTTGGTACCCAAGGTTGTTTTAAATTCCTGCCAGTACTATATAATAATTAGATTATTTACTTATATAGAGCTTTATCAAGTCCAAGAACTCCAACGTACTTCACGTTACGTTCAGTCAATCACACATTCACCAGGCACGAGTTGCATGCCTGGTTACCACAGCAGAGAGCCCTACTAATCAACTAGGTAGCAGAGACAGAGAGTGTAACTATATGAAGAGTTGAATAACAATAAATGATAAATATTAACTATATCTGATGCAAAAATAACATGAAATCCTGTGGTTGTGTGTCCTTAAACATTTTAGTGAAAGGGTTAGTCGTGGGACACTCACCATGTCGGTGCAGCGACCAGATCAGCGGGGCGCTGGGGTCGTGTGTCCATCCGCAGAGACCGTGGTCAAAATCACAGACGCCAATAGATGAGGGGGAAGTGGCTGTTGCTGGAGCAGTGAGGAAGGAAAAGAACAAGTTAGAGAAAAAGCCAACGGGCAGCATGAGGATATGCAGTTATCAGCATTGAACTAAGCCTCCTTAATAAGAATCAGGACTCCAAAATATAAGGCTTTTACCTGAAGTCGTGATGGGGGCTGTGGTGGTTTCTGGGATGGGAGGTAAAGTCGGTGTTACTGTGTCGACTGGAGTGCTCATTTCTGCAGGAAGACACAGAAACAAAAAGCGGGATCAGGACGGTTAGGAATGGAAAAGATAAGCTCCTACAAAACAGATTTTTTCTAACCATCGAAGACAGAGGACTCCTAACTACTTATCACATTAAAAACCCAATATCTACACATTTTATACCTTCAAACACTGTAGTCATATTCTCACTGTCAGTTTGTAAAAAATCCTGTTTGTTGGCCTGATTTTGACATACAGAAAACAACTTCAGTTACTTTCTAATTTAAAAACGCCCGTAATAGATGTTATTAACAAATAGAAAGAAAGACTTCACAAATACTTGTTTTAAATGTGGAGACATTTGGGTTTGTTCGTACAGTTATAGCAAATTATCTTAACTGCAGTAGCGTAATCTAACTGAACATTTTCACTCCACTACTTAATTTTACTCAGAATCTACAGGAAATATATCATTCACTAAACCAAACCCATGTTTACAGACAGCAGCAATTAAAGTTTGAACCTCTGTTTAAGTTTAAAGGGCTGTAAATATATGCTGTAAAAGAGATCTAAACAGCAATTTCAGCATGTGCTTTAACTGCAAAAGACTCCCGGTTTTTGTCTCCTGCCAGAAGCATGAAGGGACAGAAAGCCCCTAAAACACCCAAGAGGGCCCCTGTCATGTTTTGTCTGCGAGCTCAGGCGTCAGAATCTGTCTAAGACACATACTGGCCAGAATGTGTGTACACTCACAGACACACAAGTCTGACAGTATAGCTGATAGATGTATCTAACCAACTCCCTTCGACCTTGGATGGGATGATCACAAACGGAGACCAATCTCTGGCTGTCAGCATGACTGCAGCACACACACATTTATAAACAGATGCTCTGTCTTTACGCGTTTGTGTGCGTTCAAATCTCTAACTTCCATGCACACGGTGGGCAAAAAGAGTGAATGTTAACCTGCTGTCTCACTGCTTCCCTTCTTGCTATGTATGCTGGTGTATTGGAAAACATGGGGGTCTTTATCTGAGGATATGAAGGGGATTTTGTGGAACATTGTGTCCTGTCATGTCTTTAAAATGTGGATGTTTTTTTTTTTCTTAAGTGTTTTTTTTTTGCAGGAAACAGGCATTAAATTAGCAGAGACAGAAAATGTGCTAAAGTAATATGGGCGATCTGCTCTCATGTGAATTGTTTGTTTTTGATGTGATGAATAGGGAAGATGTGCATGGGGATCAAGGGTGTGGAATTCAGTGTTCTGCTTCTTCAAGGTAAGGTTGGTTATTTCTTGTCATCCTTTAATTTACAGAAGCAAAAGGGCTTAGAAAGGCAAATCAAGTTTGTCGCTTTTTTTCTGAACTGTTAAGTTTTTTCTGAACTGTCAGGTTCAGAAAAAAGCGACTGTTAACCAATCAAATGATTGGTCTGTTTAGGGTTAGCATTCGCCAACCTAGGAACTAGCTGGTAAATACTAGGAGAAGGAGAATGGGGGAGGTCAAGTGCTCCCCTTATTGGCCGGAAGGAGTTAAACTTGTAGCCATCACTTTTAAATGAGCATCAAACAAATTTTAAAATGGACAAATATAACTTGATCAAATCAGGTGATTTCATTGGTTATGGTAAAATGTTTATCCAAGTCATCTTTTCCCTGTGTGACAAAGAAGCCGCAAAGCAATCGCACTTGCTTGTCGCTACTAAAATTAAACTAAAATGCAGTTGATTTAAGAATTCACATAAGGGGCAGTTTTTTATGTACATCCAGGATGGTTTAATTAGATGTTATTCTTGACTTAATTAAATTATGAATTAAAAAGTTGTTTTTATTTAGTCAGATTATCTTTGTCTGCTATTAAAATTACTTAAAGAAAGCGATAAAATGGGTTTTAATCCAGAAATAGTAAAAGCACTGTAGATGGTGACTAACGATACCAAAATATGACTTGAGTTATTATTCCATTATGTCTTCCTATGCATTTGAATGAAGTTATCGGGTTTTTAACCCTCAAGGCATGAAAAGGCCACAGTTTATACATTAAAAAACTCAAAAATGTGCACAAAGACACACATGTGGAGCAGGCTGCAGCCCGGAATGTGAAGTGGGAGTGTTATTAGGAGCAGATGGGTCACTCTGGGTGTGATTACACAGAAGTTTTGGGTCAAGTCTCACCAAAAGCGTCACATTTATCAAGTGAACAAACTGTGTAAGTGCTTTTTCCTCCTCCAATGTTTGCAGCACGAAACAATTAGAAACATATTCAAAACAGTTTCTCTGCATTGCTGTCGCTAAAACCAGAAACATCTTTTGACATCAACGCCAAAGCGGATTCTTGAGTTTGTTCCATTTTATACTCCTTTGTCAGCTTTCCCTGCTTTGTCTCACTTAAGATGATCCAAAGAACTTTGAGGCCTGGATGCCTGATGAGCTCATGTGAAATGGTTTTCAAAGGGAAAAACCGGCGCGCGAAACATGTGAGAGAGAGAGAGAGAGGAGTCGCACTGATTCATCGCTCCGAAACGCCTGTTAGTGCCACTACTCCAGCCTCCTGCTGGGGAATCTTTCATCTCTCCTTGTGACTACCATTTAAAAGCTGTGGAAAGCAAACACAATGTGATAGACAACCGATCGGTTTGGAGATGAGTGGGGCGCTGCCCCAGCTGGACAAATGGCAGACATGAAAGGGGTCGGCCTCAGCTGGCGACGGCTTCTGACATTAACCCAGCGTTAATGTCATGTCCTTTATGCCAGTCAATTTTCCACCTAATGAGACGCTTATCGCTGCTGGGAAGGTAGAGGCAAGGAAAAGCAACTCTCTTGCAAGCTACCGTCTTTCCGTCTCCTGCTTCCATCGATGTTTACTTTGCCTTTTTTATTCCACTCTGACCTTTGAGTTCAATTCTCAGGACAAGATGTTAAAATAAACCAAGAGGCAACACCTGTGTTACATGTGTGCACAATTGAACGCTAAGAAACACGCACGCAGACACTCGATAGAGTCCATTAAGATTCCCCAGAACTCGGTGCTTTCAAAGGTCAGGCCCTGTCACGGCGTAAATGGGCTGACCTTTCCGGGGTGTGACAGCAGCGTCCAGGCCAACGCGACTGACTTGTGCATTCGTGCGCATGGAGAAAGACAGGACGTGTGATAACGTATGCGACCTGCCTCCCTTGCCTCCAGCACTGTGCTCAATGTACCCGAGTGCAGTGCAGCTGAGAGACCTAATAATGCGGGAAAAGTCCCTCTGCGGCAGAACGCTGGCTGACATGACGTGTTTGCAGCTGCAGGTGGTGACGCAAGTCATGATTCTGCAGGATGAAGCTCCAAACTCTTGAAGCTGGACTCAGGGGAGCAGCTGACACAGATAATACAAAGTCATGCACCCAGGCATCCTTACTTTTCTCCATTTTTTACACCTGAACCTTTTCCATCTCTCTCACAGACGCATATATATAGAGAGAGAGTGTGCTGTCCTGCAGTGAAAGACATAGCTCACTCCCAATGAATCTGACTCAGCAATATGTCAGAAGAGGAAGAAAAAAAAATCTTAATTATGTAGAGAGCCTTTCTGTAAATCTGTCCCTGGCACCAGCCGGCCCAGTCACACACTGATAGATGGGTACACAGTCCTATCCCAGAGGAACCAAATGAGAAAAAGACATAGGGGTGAGCTTTACTGGCTCATCACCACACATTTTGTTGCAATGCAATGTTATGTTTCTGTCACTTAACCGACTTCTCCCCATAAACTATTGGATCCCTAAAGATTTAAAAAAAAAAAAAACAGTTTCTCTAACTGTGGAAATAGAAAGGGTCAAGTTTAATCTTTGTAAAGGGAAGTAATATAAAATATACCACAAATGGTGGGAAAATGGATGAATGGATGGCTAAATAAGTCAGCTCTGTGGATCCTAAAACACGCTCTTGTTTTCATGTAAAGGCCAATATGGAACACATTAGACACCTTTAAACAATGATATATTTGTTTAGAATAAAAAAAAAAGTTAAAAACTTCACACTGCCCCCCCCCCAAGGAGCTCAACCCACACAATGAGAACCACTCCCGTACAGCAAACGTTCCCCTAAAAGTTTTTTCTTTCTGTTTAACTCACTAAAGGTTCAATCAACAGACATAAGTACTATCATGTTATCTTTTCTTAAAAGCTTTAGCGTTTTTCTTTTATTTCTAAATTTATCTGGCATGTCAGTAAAGTGATTTGTTGTTTTGATTCTTAGAAGTAACATTCAGACAAAGAAGCTGAACTCAACTTTATGCTTTTAGTTTCAATGCATTTTCTAAAATGGCGCATTGTTTTGGGACTTATTCTTCAGACATGATATAAACGCCAATTAAAAGAGAGAGGGATAGCTTTTTGAGCTTTGCTGCATTAACTGGGATTTTAAAAGGAAGCAGAAGCACATATTGAAGCTAAGACGTAACAAGTTTTAAATTATAGGTGTGCTCATGAATGTGTGAGGTCTCCTTGAAAATGCTGATTTTTTTTACCTACGTATTCACGGCGATTCCATTCCTTAGCTTATCCGTGTTTAATTCAAGGAGTATGCAAGCTAAAAACAAACAAAAAGAACCTTGTGTACGAGGCAGCAGTGCAGGGACATGGAAAAAAACAAACGAAAAAAAGGTGCAGTGGATGATGAGTAACAGGAGAAGGGAAGGAAAGGAAAACAGGCAAAGCATGGTAACCAAAAAAGAACAAAAACATTTACAGACCCACGCACCGGGCCTCGGGCTGGGAAAGGAAAGGGCTATAACCATGTGCAGAGATGAGGGTGGCTGCTGATATGTTAAAACATGGTCTGGATGGAGGGAGAAATACGTTTGTTTCGTCAGCTTGAATCATAGAAATAAGTAGACATCACCGAGCAGTGTGAGCTGAAGGCGAAATGTATGATTCACAGGATGTCAGCAGTAGTCCATTATCCCAGCTGAGTTGTTGGTGTGTGTGTGTGTGAACAATATGCGACTGTTGACAAAGGTTTTGCGTGCCACATTTTACCAGAGCCTTTAGTCTTCCTCCTGAATGTAAACCTCTGTTCATCTCCTTTCTTCCATCTTTCTGGTTCCTGTTTGTTGATCTAATTTGCTCCTGCCTGCCTGGTGGGGGTTTCGTTTTTTTTTTTTTTTCCTTTAACTCGTCAGTCAGCAGTTAATGTAAAACACATTGTTTCCTGTGTTTTGCAAGACTTTAGGCGGGGATGGGGTATTCATAACTGTTAAAAACACAAAACCTTGATTTTTATCCTTTAGGGATTCTATGTCGTAGACCAACAAAAAGTTGCATATAATCGTAATTAAAAAGAAATCAACACGGTTTTGCAAATAGAAATCTGACAGTTTGGCATGCGTTTGTATTTCTTATGGTTTTGTTTAGAACATCTAGAGTCTGACGCCCTTTTTCTCTTGCGAAATGCTAAAGCTTTGTCAGCGGACAGAGAGCATCTGTTAACATGGCTTTTTCATTTTTGGCTACATCCCTGTAGGAGGAATGCATCCCCACAGCATGATGCTGCCATCGCCATGTGAAGTTCAGGGAGACGTTTTTTTATTTGCATGTACACCAGAAGTCTATCACATTAATTGCAGCATTAAAAATTGTGAGGAGCTTTACAGGATACCCTAGAATTGGTGCAGAAAGGTTTGGAGAAAACTAATCACGTGTCTCTGAGCCGTTAAAAGTCTTCTCTGTCCAAGCAGGTTTTTAAAGGAAAGATACAACCAGATCTAAACGACCCTGATTAAAAGCACTTTCGGGTTCCAGTCGACGCATATGGACCCGCTTCTTGCTCAGCGGATTGTTTGGTAAATATGCGTCCGGCTCTGGGCGTGTGGAGCTACACGGCCGTCCTGTTCAGACGCAGCAGAGGGAGTGGTAAACAGTAACCGACCGTGTGTGTGTGTGTGCGTGTCAGCGAGAGTGTGTTTGTCTCTGACGGAGCACAAAGATCACATCTGGCCAACAGACCGTGCTGGAAAGCGAACAAACCGGCGCTCTCACTTGCTGGAGATGCATTCCTGTAAACCAAACTTGTTCAGATCACTGTTGAGAGTTTGGCTTGTAGAAAACTCAGAAAAGAGGAACTTCACTCCTTCATGTGGAACGATAAATAAAATCTGAGCTCCACCGTTTCCCACTGAATACTTTCCCTCACTCTCTTACCTCAGGCAGCCTCTAATGACTCTCATGCATATCTAATATAAAGCCACCTTCCTGAAGGTCCATTCAGCCCTGCCTATGCCTCCATCATTCAAGTCAGTACAGGGTGGAAAATAATTCAAATCCTGCCGGATCTGCTGTCTCACAAGCAGAAGCAGAAAGACGTCCTACCTGGAAGGTCGCATCCTATGATCTCCACTCTCATCCCAATCCCTCCTGGGGACCACCTCTCTGGATACAGCCTAATGTACTGCGCCACAGTCTCCTCGAAATGGCGAAGTTCTGGGGTGTCGTATTGTGTGTTCCCCTCAAATATCTGCGCAACAATATATAATGCTAAACTCACACGCAAAGGAATATACCTCAGAGGGAAATCTTCCATTAGCTCCTGTGCTCCACTCACCTTAGGTTGGCTGGTCCTTACGTCTGTGATGAAGTTCCACTCTTTTGCATTCAAGCTATGCGCCACTTTGTACTTCCTGACGAAGGCACGGTTGTCTGTGGCGGGTCCGCTGCCTGGGTCTCCTCCACGTGCTCCCTGGGTTATAATTCCACGGACTGTCTTGGGAACACCGAGGTCCACCTAGAGGATTGAGATTTAGTCAACATTCATAGAAAAAAAACCCACCCATGTTTAGACGTTTGTGTCAAGCTCGCATCAACTTCAAGGCTTTTAGATTTCCTGCAGTCATTAAAAAATATTTTATATCTTGTTTGGCGTGTTCCAGTAACTCAGTTTTACATGTCTGATTGTGTTCCCATCCCTATGTGACCTTTAGCATTTCAAGCAATGTCATTGTTTGTCCAGTATGGCCATCTGCTGCTGTGAAACTGTCCAACTGGCAAAAAAATTACATTTGCATGCATGATGCAGATTATAGCGTTTGAAATATATTAGCCGACGTTGTTTTACTTCCATGTTGCAGGAGTGTCCAACGTCTTGTTCCTTGGGCCAAAAATGTGGATTTAAAAGTATTTAACTCTTTTTTTTTTTAAATCGGCTCTAGAAAATATGAGCGTGCAACATTTTTTGTCAGATTTAGTTCGTCTGATTTTCAGAAGGAGAGCGATGTTTAAAGAATGGTTGATCGAAAATTTTAAAAGGGTTTTGTGTTGTATTAAGACTTGGTCACACAGTCTGAAAGTTATTTTAGGCTAGATTTTAAATAAAAACCTGGCTTTCTTTGTCAACTTTTAGCTATATGGACAAATGATTTGAAATATTCTTGCTATATTTAGCCTATTTTGATGTTTGTCAAAGAAATATGAAATTAAAGAGAATGTATAAAGTTTGATTAGTACAAGATGAACACTTGGTGTTGTACCTTAGATTTTCAATTGTGTGTAGAAAGGTTGCCCTAATTAAAAGTAAAAAGTTTATATCTGCCTTCTCACAACCTGTTATGGTAGAACCGAAAAAAATTAGCTCTTTGACTTCAAATGGCCTCAAAACCACACTTTGGACATTCCTGGAATATTGCATTCTTTAACTTTTAGATATATTTGTGATATTTATGCAGCCTTAGTGATTGATTACAGGTGCAAGAATTTAAAAGCAACACCATCCGGTACCTGGAGCCACTCCTCTCCAGCCAGCGGCTGCGTAGGTGCGGGGAACCAGCCCGAGCGACTTGCAACAAGCCGGGCTGTGCTGGGATTCCACACCACTTCCCTGCTGGATGACACCGAGATCTGGGCATCAGGGAGCAGACCGGACATCAAGCCCTGCAGGTCCGAGCACCGAGTGTCTGGAGTGGAAACCAGAGGAGGTCAGATATTACTTCAGTTCTAGACGATCGATGGAGAAGTTTTAGCAACAACTTAAAGCGCTGCTACACATATTCCCACCAGGGACCGGTTGAGTTCTGCCACAGGATTGCACTTCCTAAGCTTTAAGACTTGAGACTGGAGGAAAGAGGAGAAGCAGGGATTCTAGTGATCCTGCTTGATGCTCAACGACTCCCATTAGTGAGATAAAAGCGCACGCTAACTCCGCAACCACTTTGCATTCAAAGATCTGACTTCTCACATTGATACTTAAGCATATTTTCATGTTGTTCATGCATTGTTACTGTAACCATACAGCGTTGTGCCAAACATGACAAAACTAAACTCTTATTCCCATATGGATGTGGCAGTAAATGGCATGAAGAAGAAGTCAGGGAATTCAGTGGAGGTATATTATAGTGCTTGGTGTGGGTAAAAAAAAAACACGAGAAGGAGAGCTGGAGGCTTTCAGGGAGCACTAAATGTAGAGATGAGACGTCTGCGGGGAAAAACAGCAGGAGAGGAAAAGGAGGAGAGCTGTGGTGCCAGATAAGCATGGAGGGTTTTTATGAGAGGTAGCAAGAGCTTGAAGAAGAGGAACAAAGACACGGAGGGAAAAGAAAGAACGGGTGGGAGGAAAGGGAGCTCGCAGAGATGTTAGTTGTGCTGACGGTTTAAGGGAACACAAATCAAACTTTCATAGTGTTATGTCACTGCAGATGCAGGGTGATGTAAATAATGGATAAATCGCACAGGAGGAGCGGATATAAGCGGGTGTTTGTGTACGTTTCCGGAAAGCAGCACGTGCCTCCGAGGTCACCGGCTAAGTTTAGAAGTCGTCTTTACGCGACAGGTTGTACCTTTGCTGTAGGAGCTAATAGCTGCCTCAACAGCAGCTGTTGAGGCTGAACTGAATCACAGTTTCTGATGTAAGAGTGAACAGAGAGCCATGAATGATTGAGCAGCACTCGTTTGCCGATCTGCAGGAGCTCACGGAGCGGAGAGGAAGCTTCAAAAAGAGTTTCTTAACCATAAGAGACTTTTTTTTTTTTTTAAACGACAGACAGAAGGGATGTGGGGGGGGAGACATGTTCGAGAAGATGGAAGCAGAAAGCGAGCATGAAGACCTGGAGGAGCATCGAAAAATTAAAATGACACTTGGTGGTTCCTCCAAAAGAAAAAAAAAAAACACTTTCTTTTTAATTAGCTTAAGGCTCGCTAAATTTAAAGGAGCACATTGGGAATATGCAGCAGACTAAAAGCTTAATTTATATCCTATTTTTAAACTTTTTTTAAATCAACTTTGCATCATGTGTAGACAGTTCCAGCTAGAAAACCATGAAGCTGTGATCAGGACAAAAAATAAATCAGAGTATCTGTTTTATAATTTAGCCCTGCGTTCCCATAGTGCTTATTTTTAGTTAATCATCATGACTGCTACAGCTCCAGTGTGCACAGTCTGCTACTCAGCAACATTAAAACTTGTAACACTTTAGAGCAGAATTGGGAAAAAAAAATAGTGCGGGTGAAAATATTTATATTAATCACGTTGCTTTTCAGCTCACTCACTTTATTTAATAACTGTAAAACAGTGTAAAGCAGGATAATTAATTGAGGAGACGAACCTGTTATCTGGCATCCATAGAGCTCAAATCGGAGGGCGATCCCATTCTTCCAGGTCTGGGGCCGGATACGGACAAAGCGGGCCAGAAGAGGCTGCGGGATGCGGTTTAGGACCACCTCAGCCGGGTCTGTGTTGGCGTGGAAGATCTGTGAAAAAAAAAAAAACAGAACAAAGCACAGCGTCAGAAGGGAGACGGTAGACGCATGCAAACACACACGCACGTCTCTTGCCTAAACACTCTCCCACTGTGCGCGGTTTCGCTCGGCTTCACACGCACAGCGGCAGGCCGGACAAAGCAGAGACAACCCAAACACAGATCTGGTGTCGGCGTTCCCAGCTGTCGATGTGTTCCCAGGTCAGGGGTTCAGCTCTGGGAGGCTGGGAAAGCCCGTTTAATATATTTTTTTTATCCTCCTTTTCACCTCCATGCTCACATGCACGCAGACGCCGCCAACTCAACATGTTGGTGGCCGCAGGAAACCTGTGGGAGACGTGACCTGACATGACCGAATGCAGGCAGTCTCTCCAGGTGGGCAGGATGTCAGTGAAACTCACTTCCTAAGGCGTCCACCTAAAAGCACCAACACTCAGCTTTTCTCCATGAATGGTTCCTTCCGTCCATTTGCTGTTGGGTTCGGGCAGCCAGGTCAGAGGGAAGATGTAACCGGGGTGGTCGTGTTTCTTCCTGTTTTGGGTGGAAACTTGACCTGGGATCGACCACGATGCCGAACATCATAACCCCCAGCTCATATTTATGAATAACTTCCCCCTCTTTTTGTTCCCCCCTTCCTTGACCCTTTTATCATCTCATTCATTTCTCGAACTCTTTCCTTCCAGACCGCACTGTTGATGTCTGTTCACACCTCCTCCTTCCTGGCTTCTTCCTTTTGTTGGCGACTACTAACTGAAACCGCACAGGAAAACCACAGGAACCCACACAAACACCCTACGCACTCAGATAAGCTGAGGAAGTGCCTTTTAACCCACTGACTGACTGTAAACTGTCATCCACTCTCTATCTGTCTGTGGTTGACCGAGGCGGCTGATAGCAGAGCTGCTGTTAATATAGCATCAAAACACACGTCTTCACAGCCTGGATGCACAATAAGAAAGAGACCAGGAAGACAACTGCTACAAGCGGCTGAATTAAAGATTAAAGCCATCATCCTTTATAAAAAAAAGCTTCCTACATGATTTTTCTTTTACTTTAATCTTAGAACAACATGATCAAAGGTAAACAGACTCCAACAGCTTAAAAAAAGCAAATTAAGTACATTTAATGTGCAGAGGTATCCCATCCTCTAAACCTAAATGGTTTATTGTGTCTTTCAACTCTCCTTGAGATTTAGAAATGTGAGTTTATAGACATTTGCAACCATTCTTCCGTAAACATATATCTAAGGTCAGACACTGATGTTACATGAGAAATCTTAGCTGTTGTTTTGGGGTGAAGTCAGACTAGTGAAGTTTTTCCAACACCTTTGTGGACCTTGTTTTGTGCCCATAGGGAGATCCAACCAAAAACTGTTCCAACAGAGGTATAGCAATTTATATTTTATACCATGCTGGGATTTAAGGCTGCTTACATCCTACTGCAGACTGTAAGCCACATGAAATACATACAAACAGTTCAACCTTCATATTGGAAAGTAACTATTCCTACATTTCTGATGATAAATGCCTTCATTTCCCATGTAACCATAGCATGAACAACACGTTTGCCTTCTAGCTTTACAGAAACAATGATCTAATTAGCTTTCTGCTGTTTCTTCTCCACCAGTCCCAAGAGAGCCGACCCTGTTGAATGAAAGCTCTGAGCATTATGTCACTAGCAGCTATCG
>JAUZNJ010054384.1:11569-30668 GCA_034780135.1 Jordanella pulchra | reverse complement strand
TAGTTTGGAGTTTGTTTTACACGTCCATGATGCTAGCCAACTTTCCTTCACCTGCTGAGGTAAAAGATCCCCAAAGCATGACACTGCCACCACCATGTCCCACAGCATGTTTTCCCATTTATTAACTCCCCCAAGGTGATGTTTTTAGTCGAGTTTGTATGTGTGTGTGTTAGTTTGTCTGTCTGTATACAGAATACCTTGAAAAGTTATCAACTGATTTTAATAATATTTTAACCAAAGGTGAACCTCAGTCCAAGGAAAAAGCCATTTAACTTTGGTGATGATCCACAGCATAATCTAGATGCTGGATTTTATTAAAGGATTCCATAACATTATTTAGCTGAACAAGCAGTTCCCCCCTTAACCAGACAGTGGCAGCAGTGACTACTGACAGCTTCAGTGTCGGACTCCAAAAAAGTCCAGAAGTATTGTACTAAAGACAAAAGGACAGGAAAGGTAAGCCATGCCTCGCTAGAAGGGTGGATCTGTTGATCAAACAAGAAAGCGGACTGCAGAGTGAATATAGAAGGTGAGAGCAGAACAAACACTGGAGGCTGCAGACACATGCTGTTCCTTATTTATAAACTTATGAAAGGATTTTAAGGAAATTGTTACCAGAGGTGCACCTCATGCCAAGAAACATTAAAATTTGGTAACAACCCAGATAATGTGTGAGTTATGTGTGTGTATTTTTTTTTTCTAAGTTGATGTAGATAAATACATATGCATGCCCTGTTTCTCAGAGTTTTTTTAAGCTAGCACCTTTAAAAGCTTGTGCTTGAATTGTGAAATAATATAATAATAATAATAACCCTGGAAATGCTAGAGATGGTTTAAACAAAACATTACATAAGCAAAATTCCCTCACCTCCTCGAAGCAAAAGGTCAGAAAATTCCTACTCTTATGCTGTCTAGGCGATGCCTCTTCAAAAATCCTACTCAAGCAGTTTTATTTGATTTTGGGCATAGCCTGATTTAATCAAGTGCAGCTGACACTGGTAATACAAAGCAGCGTGAGTGTTTGAACAGATAACAGGGCTATCACTGCTGCATCTGCTGCTGGATGGAAGGGATAGGCAGCTGCTGTGTTTAACTAAGAGGCACAGCAGCCGATGCGGGCTCTTATGGGGGTTATGTAAACTTTTACGCACGCTCACAAAGAGACGGGAGTGTGATGAAAGATCAACTGTCCACTGTCTCTCCTGCTCCCATGATATCCCAGAGAGGATGAGAAAACTGAATATGACAACAGGGAGGTTTAGAAACCCTCAGAAGCCAAGCTGAAAACAGATGAAGAGGAAGGAGTGTGTAAAAAAGAAAAGGCTGAATGGAGGGCAGGGTATATAAGTCAAGGGGAGATGTGTTGAGGAATGTGAAAGAGGAGGCAGGGAGCTGCGTTGAGGAGGAACAACGATCAGATTCATTGCTGAGAGACAGGAAATGTTTCATCCAAGCATTTATCTCCTTATGAGGAATTACAACCCAAATTCTGTGGAATTTCCTCCATTCTAAAGTGAATTACAGGGAAAACAGCTTAATTCAAGGGCACCCAATCCTGGTCTAAGTAGTCTTATTTATTTATTTAAACAATGATTTAAATAAATAATAGTAAGAAAAAAACCCCAAAAAACACGAGGGCATAACAGAGTGCAGCTGGCTGCTCTTTCCTTTGTTTTCCACTTTGAAATAAAGCTGGGAATGTGTCCAAAGCCTCTCTTCTTCACAAAAAGAACAGGTTGTTCACTACAGTTCAGCTCTAAAGAGGCTTGTCTTTTTTTCTTAATGTAAGCTTAAGCACAGAAAATGTTTTTGCCAGGTTAGACATTGTTGTTTCTTATTTTCTTATTTTGCATCAAACATGTTTTAATTTAAGACAAAGATATCCTGACTAAATACGAAATGTAGTTTAAGCACATGTTTTATTCATTGAAGGTAAGAAAAGCTTACTAATTGTAGTAATGTTATCTTTAATTTGATTATTCACAGAGGTCAAGAGACCCCATTTAACAACATGAAGTAGGCAAACTAAAGAACATGTTAGAAACTAAGTTGTCAAAGTTTGTTAATCTGGAAAGTGTTCAAAACAACGTTTGTGGCTCAAGCCGTTGCTCGTAAACTGAGAAAACAAAGACTAAAACCACATTTTTCCACATTCTCACCGTGTCATTTAACATATCAAAAAACAAACCAAAGAACCACTGAGGATTTCGTCCCCTCCCAGCCTCCTGTGTCCAATTCACTTCTTCCTCTTTATTGTCAGGATACCTGAGAGGTCCCTCATTGAACTCTAACCCATCTCCTCAAGGTTAAAGGTTAATAGCATCAGGAAGCAGATGGTTGCTCATTGACTAGCCTGTTGATAGCATGGATGCCTTTTGACTGAAAAGAAACGAATGGCGCAGCTAGAAATGTTGCTGCTGGTGGTAAAAACAAAAGGAGGTGCAACATCCATCAGTTCTTGGTTGAGACGGTCTGCTCCACCTCTGTAATCTGCCAGACAACAACCCTGCGTCTCCAGGATCTCCGCCCCTCACGTGACCCGCCACCGAGGTAGGCTGAATAATTGATGCTGTCGTGTTGTGTCTCATTGCATGAAGGGTCATGAAATTATAACGAAGAACCCCCATTACACACACACACACACACACATACACACGGCTGCAGCAGTAAGTGGGGGTCAAACATGTTTGTGCATCAGGAGTATTTAAGTATTGATGACCCTTCTGAGAAGGAGGTCACTGGGAAAGGTGCGTCTGTTTCCCAGAATTAACCTAGAAGACCAACTAATGCAAAGGGAAACAGATGTTTTGCCTTTTAGAATAAGGGATATTTGGATGTCTGCTTCCCTCGCTTCAGTAACTTGTTTCATTTTCTGCATATGAACATGTTTTCCTTCAAGCTGACAGCTAGAGGCAGAGTTATGAGGAGTTCAGGAAGAAACATTAGTCTTTCAGCATGATTTTCACTCCTATTTTACTTCCTTAATTACACATGCTGTCCGCTACAATCCTTTTGTCTTTTTCTAAAGATGATCATGGATGGATATCCCTGTAAACTAGGCTTAGTAACAAAAACGTTAAGCATAAGTATAATATGAGAAGGGAAAGTACATGTTTTTGAGAAAAAAGAAGCTTTAAAAAGTGTGAGCACACAAAATTTGTCCTGATTTTTTTTTTTGGGCAACATTTCCCACAGCAGCATTCTGCCACTACCATGCTTCACCAGTCTGATGGTGTGTTCAGAATGCTGTTAGCTTTCCTTAACACAGCATTTTTCATAGAGGGAAAAGGGTTATAACCTGGTATTTTACATGTACAACACTTTTAAAAATGTCTTTAAATTAAATAGAGCTCATTCTGACCCATTTTATAGCATTTTCTTGGTCTCCTACACATCAGGTAGGATTTTCCACCGGATTTCAACTGAATCTTAACACCAACAAACACTTTTTAACATAAAAAAGACATTTTTTGAGTGATGACACCTTTGAGATACATTTTCGAAGGGAATATGGATAGTTTGTGTTCAGTTACACATACCAACACATAGTTGTATAATAGAAGAAATAACATGTCATCATTTGCAGAAACATGAAAAGATCAAAACATTCTAGTGTAGCTCTTGCTAAAAGTTAAATCACTTTATGACTCTAAAGTTCCTTTTCAACATCCCCTCAGCATGATGCTACCACTCCCATGCCTCACAGCTGCAACGATGTGTTCAGGCTGATATATAGCTTTAGTTTTTTCACATCAAATTGCATTTTGCATGCATCCCATAAAGTAAAAAAAAACAGAGGACTAATCTGAGTGTGGATGAAGGTTTAACTTGGGTTAAGCATTGCTGCAGATGTTTATAACTGTCACTAACTGCACCTGTATGCCAATGCTAATTTAATTATGAATGTTGCATTATGTATAAGCATGCAAACAAAGCCTTGTATGTTTGTTTGTTCTGTGGCTTTATAGCACATTGTGATCGGATGGGCAGGCTGAAATGCTGTGTGGACTGTTTTCCCGCCGCCCCCCTCCCTCCTCTTTCCTCGCTCAGGGTTGCTTGATGCGTGTGACAAATTTAGCACAACCTCACAACACTTTTCAGCAGCACAAAGCTTGTTTAGCACCAGAGGCTGCTGGGACCTTCCCTCACAGACGCTGACAGATGACAGTGTGTGTTTTCATGTTAATTAGCGTGGGCACGCTCGAGTGTCTGTGTTGGAAAACGAAATTTAAAAAAAAAAAGAAATGACTGAATGCATGTATCTTACAGTATGAGTGAGTTTGTGAGAAATGCAAATTCCCGGGTGAGTTAGCGTCTCATCAAGTAATGAGGTGCATATGTGAGCCGTGTGACTTTGATTTAACAAGTCACATGCGTGTTAAACTGAGATTGTGTTGGCATGCGGGAAATTTGTGAAAGTAAATCACAAACGAATAAAAGCTGATGTGGGATTGTAGAGGCTGATTCATGAAGGTGTTTTTATTCTCTTACTGTAGTTTTTGTTTACATAAAGAACAGCTATATGCATGTCGCGGATCCTTTGTTTTGTATAAGAAATCTGATTTCCTGTCCTTACCGTTAATGCTCCGTTTTGTTTTGCGTTTTTTTCTCTGATAAAAAACGGATGAGGTGGAGACTGGAAAGCTGCTCCCTTTACTCATAGGGATTTCTTATCAGATAGCACACTTTGACTTACGAACAGAAAGTACATTCACAGACGCAGGCGCGATTCATAAGTCGCGTTTGCATGAAGCTCACTGCTACATCACAATTAGAAGAAGCAAATCCCAGTCATTACAGGACCCCCCGACGAGAACTGAGCTTCAACCACTTAAGGCTCTTTGGGGGGGCTTAGGACAGGCTAACAGGGGGCTTGTGTAGCACGTCTGGTGGATTAGCAGTCACGGAAGACTCAGTCATGGCCCATGGGGAACGTCAAAGGGCCCGACCAACAAGACGTAAAGAATACTCCCTGGTTTTAGTGATAAAAACACAAAATCCAATCAAAATGAGTGTGATCTGTTGAATATACCCATTGATTGAAATAATAATTTGATTTCTTTCAATATAAACATACCAGAGCAATGGTTCTGAAACTCTACACGGGCTGCTCTTAGTACAGCCTTCAGTTGCCCTCTGAAGACATTTAAATATAAACTCTTTATGTGGGAAATCCAAGTGTATTGATCATTATAGGCCTAATTGTCATGTAAAGACAAAACTGGGTCAAAACGGTAGCATTTTGGAGAAAATCTCTTGAACCTATTGGGCCTTACAGATTTCTCTGATTGTTGCTTTTTTTGCAATATTAAAGAATTTCTTTAAAGGACCTAAAGCATTACTTTTAGATAAAGGCAAATCATGGGACTTATAAAAACAACTACAAAAAAACCTTATAAACTTATAACCTTTCAGACCAATAATTTACATTTTTAGTTTAGTTTTAATAGCCTCATATATCTGATTACTGCCAGAGATTTGAAATCAATAAACCACTTCTATAGAACCTGTCTGACAGCTTGAAATAGGCAAAAGGTTTTCAATATAAAGAAAAAAACAAAACAACAAAAAAAACCATTTTGCCCCAATCTAAAGAAGTTTGAGAACAGATGAAGGGGTGGATCAGTCTTTCTATTGCACAACATTAGATCTATGTCTGAATTTTATTACAGACATGAAGGTGAATGGCCTAGTCAAAGCTTGATTCTGGACTGGAATCTAGTTAAAAAAGCCATTTGTGCTGTTAAATATGATACTCCTTGAGAACAGCGGTACTCAGGCATGAATCCCCAAAAAGCGCTTGTGGTTTTAAATCCTAATTCGACCATCCCCTCCAGCATGAGGTCCATATTGAAACTGTCATCATTTCTTGATTTTCATCAAAAACAGATGTCATGAGTTCCATTTTATGGAACTTATATAATGAGGCGTGGCCGTGAAAGGAAGAACGTCCAGGTTTTCTGCTTGGAGCAATGCAAAATTAGGTTTGATCACCATCTATATTTCCTTTTAAAAACCACACTTCAGGAATTTACAAACTTTTTTATTGATCTTCTTGAGTCATCCTGCCGCTCTCCTGCATTAGAAAAGCTAAAAACGATTTTTATAAAGCTTACGATATCCATCCCAAAAGCTTGCTGATGCATCTGTCTGAATCTATGTCTGAATGTGTCTAAAAATGCAGGAGGGGGGTTCATTGCAACAACAGATTAAGGGAATCAGATTACAAAAACACAGACAGACCTGCAAACCCTATGTATATCTATATATATATTTATGCACTTGCACGCACATTTCCAGACAGAAAGATCAGCCAGAGGTTGTTTAAATGGGTGGGTGGGGGGGGTGTGTGTCTTTGGATTGAAAAGGATTGTGCTTGTGGAGGGAATGGGGACATCTGGGGGTTCTAATAAATTACACAGATGTTGACTTTTAAGGCAAATCCACATTTTGCTCAATAATCTCTACATCAAATACCCCCGACTGGCACCACCCAAACCAATCAGAGTCACGCACAGAAGGCGGGGGGGACCGGGGTCCGTACGGGTTAGTCTTTGCGGATTAAGTCCCCCTCTTGACCCCACCTCCTGCTCTTCCTTCCACTCTGTTTTTCTGTCTAAAATCCGCACCGACTTTAAGCCTAAATTAAGGGGAAAGAGTTGGAATCCCCCAAGAGACGGGTGGTTAGCAAGCAGCCTCCTGTCGATACAAAATATAAGGCTCAAAAGAAAACACATATCTGAACAACATCAATATCACACAAAAAAAGTCCAAATCTGCACCTGGCAAGACTCCAAAGGTTTCACAAGCACAGGTGTCTGTTTATGAGCATTAGCCTGAGAGATCATGAATGGAAAACACAGATAAGACAACACAGAGGACTTCATTGTTCTTGTTCTTCCCATCTCTCCCTCTTTCAGCTTGTTTTACTTGTCTTTCTCTCATCTTTCTGCCTTGTGACCGGGGTCATGACTCAGGTTCACAAACGGTCGTGGAAGAGAAACAACTCCACAGGGAACGTTGCATCTGCTGATATGACTCCTGGATGAACACGACTGCCTTTATCACTAAGGAAGCGGAATAAATGTACTGTAACAAAAGGGACCTTTAGCTGCCAGTGAAGTCCAGCTTTCTGAATTTACAATGTACAGGATAGGCACAGTCTCTAGATTAAAGCGAAATAAACTGATACATGGAAACTTTTCTGTTGGAGACAATCATAGATTTAAAGGTGAAAGAATAATGGATCTTTTTTTAACCAGATTTGGCAAGCTTAAAACAGCAGTCTGTAAAGCAGCTAACTTCAGGCTAGCTACACCTGCAGATGGCGCCACTAATGATCCAGGTTATGTGAGCTTTAGATAAACAAGTTATTGTTAACTCACATTTTTGCTTTCGAGCAAAAAGCACTAAAATATTTCAGTGTTTTGGACACTAAAACATTGTGTTTACACTGAATAATTTCCAAAACTTTCCTTATCTTTGCAGACTCTGTTTTGCCATACAAAATCTCATCAGGTCACTCAACATCCTGCTCCAGTCCGGGGAACAGATAACATAAGAAAATTTACACCTTTGATTCATCCGGTTTGCTTTCAAGAGAGATTTTTAGATCTGCCAAAACAACATCATGTCATTTCAACAGATTTTATGGAGGCAGTACTGCTTTGATTGAGAGGAAGGAAATGAGGACTTAATAAGGACCTTTAGTTTCATCGCAACCATATGTTCCAACAATCTCTGACTGTTGGCCATCATTCCTCACATCACCGCTAAAAACATTGTTCCTCATCTTTCCCATGGAAATATTCAACCAAGATGGAGAGTCTTACTATATTCCTCCTCTTATGTTCTGACCTTACGTCAATTCTCTCTTTGTTTTTTGGTTCACTGCTGTAGCGTTCCAAAGGTTTCATGTAATACCGCTGTGAAGGGACTATACTGCATCCTCAGCTAGTAATCAAAGTCTAGCTAACGATATAATTACTGGATTCCTGGTGCGTAAAGAACTACCTGTGTTCGAGGACTGGAGTTTGACCTCTGTAATTTAGGCGGTAAAGTTTAGGCTGAACTGCTCACAATTTAATTTACATTGACAAGAAAAAAACCTCACCAACTTAAATTATCGGAGTGTAAGAATCTTACAGCATGCCTCGTCCAGTAAAGTTGATTTCCTAAAAGCAGGTGTGAATGATGAGGACTAACCTTGTGGTTCTTGCCGTGCCGGTACACCATCCAGTCCTCTCCGTTGGTGCTGACCTCCAGTTTGAAGGTCATGACGTAGTAAGACTTCTGAGTTTCTTTGGATATGGCCCCCTGTGTGGATATCCCAGTCAACACCTTGAGGAACTGGAGGTCAACCTGAGGGAAAAAAAAGAAGAAACAGATCAGATTCTGTTTTTCTAGCTTGTACCAAACACCGTTGAGCTGCACGTCATGCTACGTCTCCAAAAGTGCAAAAAGAGAAGGTAAAAAGAAAGGTCAAAGACTTGAGCAAGGACTGCCTATAAAACGGACAAAACAGCAGCAGTTGCATCTGTAAGTTATTAACTAACCCATTTCCAAGAGAGAAGACTGATGCAGATACCAGAGGTGTTTCCTGCTGCTGTCTGCATGTCTCACAGACAGCAGGAATTAGACGCAGACAGAGCCCTACTGCTGGGGAAAACCGACGAGAGCATGTATGCAGCATTGTCATGTGTGTAAGGTGAAGGAGGCAGGAGGTAAAGATCAATGGCACGGTGTTGGGACGCGTTCCAGGAGAGCACCTTCATCAATCACAGGCGTCTCGCTGCTCCCCTCGCTTCATGAATACGCGTGCGTGTTTGGAGACAGGAAAGATTGAAAGTCCTGAAGAAACTTCCTTATCATCGCTTTACAGTTCCTCTATTTCCCGCGCGTGTGTGTGTGTGTGTACAAGTGTGCATCTCGCAGAATATAAGACACTGTTGTATATTTCATCTATTCCTCACTGAGACAAATTTATTATCCCCAACAAAGTGATCTTTAAGGTCACCTCATAGATGGAGTTTTCATTTAAGGTGTTTTTGCTTTGGTATTATAAATAAAATATATGTGAATAAACACCTGTATAAACTCCTTGTTGCTGTCCTCTGCAGGCGTCCAGGCATTGTCGTCGTTGTTGAGGCGAGCCTGCCGCGGCAACCAGCGGTTGTCGTAGAAGGTGGTGGAAGCGGTGATTTGGTCGTCGCTGATCTTTCCCGACTCCATGCCTAGCGCTAAGCTACAGTGAAATGCTACAAAGAGAGAAGAGATGAAGGGAATGAAGCAAGAATGATTAATAAAAGAAAAGCAAAGAAAAAAAAGAGGTAAGATATGATTTCACAGTAATGAATAAAAAGTGTTTACGCCCCTTGAACTTTTTTTTACATCACAACCACAAATAGCACACAACTGTGAGGATGAAGTAAAGGTGGGTTGGCGAACAACACCCACATGATGATGCTGCCACTACCGTGTTTCACCAAAAGCGTAATGTTTTCAGTTTTCTTTTCCATAAATTCAGCAAGGAAGGTATGCTCCCATTTGCATTAAATCATAGTGTTTTTGCATAAAGAAACGTCAATATGTTTAATTTTAGAACCATAAGATCAGAGTCCCTCATTCCACTCGTTTCCTACAAGGCGTGAGGTAGAAAGACACATGTTCAAGGGGTGTGAATAACGTTTGAAAGCAACTGTAACTGTAAGGGCATAATTAGGCAGAGAGCAGCAGGTGAGCTGAGGTGAACTAGGGTTGAAGTTAATTTACGCTCTAAACGAAAAGAACACGAGTCTGAGGTAAGAGTGCAATGCGCCGAGGGGAGAGAAGTAAAAGCGCAAATCCTAAAATAACATTAAAGCAGGTAAAGCTACGAATATCGAGAGGGTGAGAAGAAGGTAGGATGAAGAGAGGGAGGAGATTTATGGTGCACCAGCACACAGTCGGGAGGAGGCATCCTGCACTCACTGTCAGAGACTTTCTTGTGGGTGATGTTGTAGCGTGCAGAGAAGCCGTCTTTGGCCACAGCCATGTCTGTGTGGAAGGAGAGGGACAGCAGGCCGGAGGATGACTGGATCTCAGGGGGGATCTTTGTCCCACAGTACCGGCCAATCAAAGGCGAAGCTGAGGACAAATAAAAAAAAAAAAAAAGGATTAAAACCTTTGCTTTATTTATTTATTTGACTTCATAGCTTTCCAGTAGCATTTCTACTTCAGTAAGTGTTGCCTAATGAGTCACAGCATGCCACCCCCCCCACCACTGCTTCCTGCCATCATTCCCAACTCTCCCTTTACTTTCCTGTCCATCCCTCCATCTGCCATGTGTGTCTCGGCCAGATCCCAGCAGGGGAACTGGAATCCCTGCCTACATGCAAGCTGCACTGGGATCAGCTGCAGATGAGTACAAAATACACTCACATACAAACACGCAGAGAGATTAAAATAGTCTCAAGACAGCCCCTCACAACCCCTCCTTTGCCAGACGCTAAATTCTTTCACCCTGCCGTCTAGTCTCCCGCCCGAGGACTCGGCACCCTGGAACTGGGTTACGCTTTAATTTGCTCCTAATTCTCAACTTTGAATGCTATAAATTGTTTTTAGCTATCAAAGCCCTTAAATTTGACACCGTAATTGGAATTTTAAATCCACTCCGATCCCTTTTTTAGCAACAGAAAATAATATAATTAGAGCAAATCCTTTGGTCTTAGCTTTGTGTTTCTAGAGGGAAGGAAAAAAGAGAAGAGAGGCGAGAAATGAATCCCTCAACACCTCCAGCTCAGCTTTTATAAGCACCACAGCTTTAAAGTACATATTTATCTGATAGAGAGTCCAAGTTTTAACTTTTTTTAGTCAAAATTATGACTAAAATCTCTTATAAAAGTGACTTTTAAAACAAAACTATGACTGGAAAAGCCAAAAATAATAAATATAATGTTAAACTAATATCTAAAAGGGAAAATGACAACTTACTAACTTATAATGTTTGCATATTCAGCTTTTTTCTCATTCTAAGATGCCATATTTCCCTTTTTTTAGAGGTTTCTGCATATTAAAGACATCCTGAAATGCTTTTGCAACAGTCGTCTACTTCTGTTGATACTCGTCACCGTCACTCTCGCTCGTCTGGAGAGGAAGGAAGTGCCAGGTGATAAGGAGGGAGGGCGGGGAGCGTGATGAAGAGCGTTATTATGGCTAACGGGAGAGGACCCTGGGAAAGGCCTGCTCCTCAGGGTCATCGAGGCGCTTTGAGCTCCCTCTGTGAAATAGCACTTCCTCTATGTAATGTAATGGAAAGTAAGGAAAGGCAGCTCACATCAAAGAGAGTGATGGCAGCTCAGGAAATTGAAGGCCGCTATGCAAATTCACACACAGGAACGTCGAGGGATTGCATGAGTCAGTGGATATGGAGTGTAAATGTTCAAAGCGTGTGTGTCCATTCATCTCCTCGGGTTTGTTCGGCTCACCTTGCGGAAGGCCGTCCCACACCTCCAGCCAGTCATACTTGCAGTCGCCCTCACCCACCATCAGGGGGTCGTTCTCCAGGTCGAACGTAAGGAAGGTTAAGGTTATGTCCATGTGGGGCGGGGCCATGATCATGTAGGAGCACTCCAGATTGTGCGGGTATTTGTCCGGGAACCCTGGGGACTCGATCATGCCGGACGGGCTGGTGAAGTTGCGAAAGCAGAACTCCGAACCTAAGCGGATAAAGAGGATAAAAGGAAATTTAATAAAAGCAGGGGAGGTAAGAAACGGTCACATTAGGAGAGAATACAGACAGAAGCAATCGATCACAGCGTGGTATCTCATCTAACTTGCAGACTAGCGTTTTAGAGAGTCGTTCGTCACTGACAGCCAGCTGGGATATACAGCAGCTGTGGTGGCGAGGAGCTGGAATACAACCGGTTTATGATTACAAACATATGAAAAATACACAAGGAGAAAACGGTAAAGGAGCAGATGTATTAAACGATATGAGAACTGCAGCGTTGTTTATTATCACTCCTGGTCTATGTGTGTTTTAAATAAAAAAAAATAATAAAATAAAATACAACTCCATATTTTCACAGTGTAACATTTTTGAAGAATCCAGTCTTCACTGGATACCAACAATCTTCCTATCACATAACTCAGAATGGCCACTAAGCTTAACAAGCAGCCAAGATTATTTTTTTATTTTTCAGCCTGTTGCAGATGGTAAGAGACGTAGAATTATCTCCTAAAACTCTGATATTTGGCAAAAAGTGGCCTCTTAGGGGTCAACTAGTTTCCAAATTGAAGTTGATTTATTAGGAATGATGCCAAACTACCCCTCCTTTTCTACTATCGCATGCATAAAGATGCAGAGTTTGCTGAAATCTCTTGTGAACTTTCGAGGTTAAGCAATGTGGACGATATTTGATGCTGCGGAGTTGTTTTTGTTGTTGTTTTTAAAGAGCATGGGAACCTTGTCAGAGTGGGTTGCATGATGAATAATGAAATATTTGGATGGATAAATCAACACAGGAATTTTTTCAATAGGTAAAGAAAAATCTGCCTTGTTCTATAGCCCAGACCCAAAGAGGGACGTTTATAAGAGAGGACCAGGAAGGATCAAGACTTAATATGCAACCAGGAGCCCTAAAATCTAGCCTGTTTATATTTGAGGCTGAAAGCACCCATAATGAGTGAGTTATACTCCCCTGAATGTACGGCTAATGCAACCCCTCTGACTTGCACACTTTTAAAGCAAGCATCTCCTGAACTCTTTCCTCCTTGCAGCCCCTTAGTTTGTTTCCGGTTGCATCTACCTGTTAAAAAGTGCACACTCTTACACAGCACAAAACTGGTTTAATGGTTCTAAGTGGGCCCTTTGCGGCTGCTCCTCATTAGGCATGCAGATTTATGCGCCCAGGGCGGCTCACCTTGAACGGCAGCAGCTGTGTGGCTCAGATCATCTACCCATCAGCCATTGCTCCACAGCCCACTGGGGAGCCCCGAGTCACGGCCGAACGTTTATGGACCAGCACCTCAATGACGCTCTGAGAGAGCAGACGCAACAAACCGACGGAGAGCTCCGAACAAATGTCACACACACACGACCTGATTCGCAAACTGTTATTTTTTCCCTAGAGCCTTTGTGTATTTATATCTTTAGTTTGAAAAATTAGCGATGGCTAGTTGAATGTCTTTATGTTCCTCTATCTTTATGCCTGCCAGAGGGTCAAATATCCTCATGAGATAATGTTGCTTAGAGACAGGATTTTCATTTGATCTCAGTTAATTGCAAGTCAGAAACGCCTGCAGTAATGTCCTTGCTAAACTAACTAATAGAACGATTTACAAAGTCTTCTTAACCCTTGAACTATTTCACATTCTGGCTCGTTACTACTGCAAACTTGATGTGATTTAATGGGATTTTTTGCGATAAACCAACACACTCATACTTATGTTTAAACTAGCGCAGCCTCTTCCTTCATAGATCGACAAAACTTTATTTTTATACTGATTACGATACAGCTCAGTTTGCCTAAGTGCTTTGCACACTAAAAAGCAAATAGTTTAATACATAAAATAAAAACAATAAATTACAGAGAGCAAAGACATAAAAACAAACAAGCCATAAAAGCCAACATCTGAAACGTCTTGGAACAACTCATAAAAATTGATCAGCCAACCAGACACTAACGGGCCATGATGATATTTAAAACAAATAAAAGTAATTGGTGGAAGTAATGTCTTGTTTATTCTTGTTACTTTGGCTGCTGGTCGCAGTTGGAAAAAGCTGTTCAGACAATTTATTTAATCTGAGCACTAAAGTTAAGATCAATCTCCAGTCTTACACTGGTCTCTGTCAGATGCTGATTTAAAGGCTTATGTAAACACTGACATTAAAGACATCACTCAGCACAAATACATTATCTTTATCTTTTATTTGTACAAGTTTAAGGAAAGCATCAGCACTAATGAATTGATTTCTCCAAAGCTATTAAGCAGCTGTTTTACAATTTGCCTATTTTCTTTGTTTTGTAACATAAAAAATCTCCCTTTGATCTGATAAAAATAGAAGGCTATACTGTGTTGTCTGAGAACTGACCCCAAAGGGTGTAGGTAACGGGAGAAAAGAAGGGTCCCAAAAATACAGCCTTGAGGCACTCCACATGATAGGAAAAGCTGCACTGGATTCACAGAGGCTTCTACAAAGAGACGTTATCCATTGAATAAACAAGGTCCACCTTTGTAAAAAAGTAATGTCTGCATAAATGCCATTAATCTGTGGAGGCCTCCAGCACAGACAGAACTATGAGCATTTTATGAACCACTGGTTCTTACATAAGAGCAATAAGAAGAAAGTGGGGAAGTAGTGCTTGCTTTTTTGGTGAATATGTGACTAAATGGACTTTTTGGCTTAATCGAGAACAATTTGTAGGAGCAAAAACTGAAAGGACATCTCTAGTAAGACATCAAGCGTGATTTCAGGTGCTCCAATCAGATGTAGGGATGCTTTTCTTCAAATAAAGGGCTGTACGTTTTAAGTGGCTGCAAAAAGACAAGGTTGGGTCAAAGGTTCACCTTCTTGCAAAACCAACAAAGCTATGAGGTAGAATGAAATGGCTTAGATCAAAGGAGATTCATGCACTTAAAGAGCCTAGTCAAAGTCCAAACCTACATCCAATCATTAATTCCATCAATTCACCCTCTCCATTGAATCTGACTGAACTTAACCTATTTCACAACAGGAATATTTGCAAACACCTCAGTCTCCAGATGTGCAATGCTGCCAGAGACATACTGTACCAAGTGAGCTACTATGTAAGTTCAAGTTCTTGTAATACTTTCCCATCACTGACTGTGTTAGAAGCAGATTGGGAAGGTCAAGCTGAAGATGTGCCTGGGGAATGTCAACCGTTGGAAAGCAGTTGTGCATCCAGCAACAACAGCGCTGCGCTGTCTCACAGAGCTGCCAGTCTCCGTTTGATAACCACATTCAGGATTCATAAAAGCGGCATTTAAAGAGCGCAGACAGGTTAGCTGAGCATTCCAGCGGCAGAGCATTCCTCTGAGGCACCGGTCCTTATTATCAGACTGCCGTGTGAAAGCGGAGGGGTCGACCGGCTGCTCCAGCCCTCCCTCTGCCTGTGCTTGGTTAATGGTGGAGAACTGACCCCAATCAGCACGGAGACAGGAAAAAAAAAAAAAAAAAAAAAACTCTGGAGACGCACACTGTTTTTCTCTTCTTCTCATAACATCTTTTTTTAGTCCATTGTAATGCTAATCCCTTACATTTTTCACTCCCTGGCTTAAATATGCTCATATTGGCATTTTAACAATGTCTTTGTCTACCAATCGATTCAGCGTACAACGTGCACGTTGTGTGGAAGATGTTGACACAAATGCATGAATCTCCTCCCACGTGTTAAGAGCTGCATTCAACCTTTTGGGTCGACTCCCACACACACCCACACACACACCCATACCCACACACACACACACACACATGCATACACATACATAGATAGATACAGTGAGCAGAATCAAAACACCACCAAACCAACTGACTGACTACACTCATATAGAATTAGGCATGCTGAAAGATAATGCTCATTTACAACAAGTCAAAGGCAGCGGCGCCAAATAACATCTCCTCTGGCTTTTTTTTGTTTACCGCCCCATTACTGCATGTAACTAATGTAGATATTGTAAAAAAAAAGTAAGTTAGGTATATTAAGCATGAATGATAAGGTGTTACCTCGGGTGTGAGACTGAAGATGCATGAGAACCACTTTGACCTCACTAAAACTATGCCTATATTTATTAGCAACTTTCTGGCATTGTAAGCTTTATGTCATGGCCTTTAAGGCTCGACATACTTACAACATAAATCCTACATGTGAATTCAAACTAACATGTAGTTGACCCAGAAGCCCACACTAAAACATAATGGAGGTGACGGCATCGTGATGTGAGGATGCTTGGCTTCAATCGGGGCCAAATACAGGCTGATCCAGCAGAAAAAAATAAACCTGATGGAGGACTGGTAGGGAGGTTCATCTCTTAAACGGCTGCTGCATCAAAACTTACTTTGCACAATTTTGGATCATACTTCGAGTCAACAGAAAAAAAAAAAAAATGAGCATGGTAAAACATGTTGCTATTTTACAGAAAGTTGCAGGTGTTTTTCTACCAATCCTCATCGCTTCACCTTTTCAGCTAGTGGCATCAATTATGCATGTAACTAAGGTCTATTAATAAATAACAGTATGCATGAGCAGCTACGTCGTTAGGCTACTTTAGTTGCTTTTATGTATGTTGCTGAAGGTGTGTGCTTGTGTGTAAAAAGACCCGGTAACACACTGCCTTAGATCCTTACTGGGTCACCATGCAGCGTAAACTCTCAATCTGAGCACAGCTTGACTCCACCACACTCTGTGTCTAAAACAAGCCGCCTCACACGTCGCCTGGGTGTTCACGTGGTAGTGTGAGTATGAACGCATGCATGAGTACCCCCACTTATTAGTTTGCTTCCAATGAACATGCTAAAAACAAGTTTCCCTGACATGACTTGACCTATGGCTGATGCGGACACAAACACACAGGTACCCCCCCCATGGTTGGTGCCGCACCATGAGCTGCCATTTGGCAAGAGACGTCTCCCGGCAGTGAGCAGGAGGTCATTGTGTGAGTGTGGTGCAGTCGAAGGGTGAGTTGCTGGGTAGAAACCACTTGTTTCTTTCACATGAGTGCCCTCATCCAGCAGCAGCTCCACATGTTGTGTCAGGGTAATCCCCCCCCGTCTCTCCTCTTCCTCCTCCTGTCTTCTGCTCTCATCTTCTCCATCATTCCATCATTTTTCTCCAGCCGACCCTGCACTTACTCCCTCCAACTCCCTGTCTTGTCTGGCGTCGTTCCCCATCCAACCCCCGCCCTCCTTCCGTTTGTGCGAGGCTGCCGCCGCACATCAAAAAACACCTCTGCCTCCCTGTCTCTGTCTGACAAATATCCACTGCTCAAACACAGGCGGGGGACTCTCGTGTAACACCACTTGGGCTCAGTTCAAGGTTTCATTGAAGAGATTCTCTCCAGAGGTAAGTGAGGAGAGATTGGTGCGTACAAAATGTGTAACCCAAGAGGTGCTATGCATAACGGAGAGGTGGGGGGTGTTAGGGTTGGAAAATCCAAAACAACAACAATGCAACACTGTGAACAACAAGAAGCGGCTACAAACAAAAAAGCAAAACAACATTCCTGAAATGCCACAGTTTTGACACCAAATTTAGAGGCCAACAGCTTTCTATAGAGAAAAATCCTCAGGAGAGTTTCTCTCATCTTGGGTCACTTTTTTTTGATCAGTTCTTCGTTCATTTCTGATGATCATCCCTGTTTAACCACCTTTGCCAGTTAATTGCTTCAATGTAATTTCAGCGGCAGGGGGACTTGAGCATTTCCAGGAATAAACAACTGTGCAATCAGGAATATGGCAACAACCAGGACTGACGCAAAGGAGTTGGCATCCAATCAACAAGATAGCATCAAAGAAACAACAACCCATGGAGTCAGTATTTTGGCTGGGGCTCCAGTGGGTGGGGGGTCCTGCCTTAGGCTTCACTTCTCCTCCCACTACGACCCCACAGACGCCACGGTTGGCAGCGGTCACAGAGGAGACCTAAAGCCCTAAGGTGCTCTCTCTTGCCATCTGAACTCTGATTTGACCGTGGTGTGACATGCTCCCCATCAGGCTAGTGGTGGTCTTTGGGTGGGTGGGGGACCAGGGAAAAAGGGGGCTTTCTCTGCTAGTCTTCCCCTTGTAGCCGTGGTAACAGCATCAGTAGCACGTGACAGTGTATGTTAAAATGTCTTGGAGGCGTATGGGCTGTTGGTGATGAATAAAGGGTTAAGCACGCATGGGTAGGAATAAAGTAGGCCACAACAATAAGGGGGAGGAGGGAAGGGCAAAATGCTTTCACTGTACAGTAGCTTTAAAGGGATAGTTTATAATTTTTTAAGAGGGCTTCACTTAAAAAGTTACTAAGTTAACCTGACTGTTGAAGGTAAACTGTTAACTAAGAAATGGTTAGTTTGAGGTTGTGGTCCAACTGTTTTATGCATGTTTTTAATGTTTATTTGCTTTCACTCTGCTTCTATTTTTCTATTTCATGTAAAGCACTTTGAAATGTCCATGTACTGAATTGTGCTATACAAATTAACTTGCCTTGCCTAAATGCAAAATAGAAACATGAGTCAGTTTTCCACCAGTGATCCCCTTGTAGACCGTTTCCAGTCCAATAAAACTAATTAATCTGATATTAATTAGTTTAAGAAACATTTACTAAAATAACTTTTTTTAAAATTTTTTTTAGTTTTACATCATTCCAAAAACCCCGTAGTTATCTACTGTAACACCATATTTATCCCTTGTATGTAATCATCCACCTTTCTGTAACGAGCTACCTGGTACAGGTGATGATTGTTTAAAGCTTTTCATAAAATAGTATTTATGAGATCTAAATTTCTATAAGATAAAAAAAAAATCTAGCTCTGTATTGTTTCTTTGCTTCTCCTGTATTAGCCTTTTAGCTTGCATACTGGAAATGAAGGTATGGGTGGCATCACCTGTGTACTTTCTTGGTAAAAGTCATAAGACCAGAACATGTAAAGCTTTTAATGACAAATGAGAGGTAATACAAAATAGTTTTTTTTTTTTTAAATGCAGTAATATGTTCGTGTTTTGCAACCAAAACACTGTTATTTCTCTATTGCTGCTCCTCCTTTTTAGAATAGCCTCCCTCTGCACATTAGTGAGGCTCTTTCACTTCTAAATCAGTGGCTTTTAACACTGGCAGGACTTAGTTTTCCAGACTTTTCTTTTTATTTTCATACTGTATTTTATTCATTTATTGTGTGCTTTATTATTTTTAACTATAATCAGCACTTTCTTTTCAGCTGATTTAAAGCGGTCTACAAATAAAGTTAATGGTGATGATAATGATGATGATTTGTTTCACACTGGAGTATCATTGGTGGTGCACGCCCCCCTGCTTCTATTTCCTGTGTAAACACTCAGCACCTTCTCTGTAAATAGCACCACATTGTAAAAACAACAAGGGTTTATTTATTTATAAAA